>JABUQX010126810.1:0-23331 GCA_015478945.1 Trachelipus rathkii | reverse complement strand
TCACAACTAATGAAATATTTGGTATGAAAAAACAACAAATGGTGAAATTTCATTAAAAAAAGTCAATTTAGTAAGACACCTAAAACAATTAATAAATTCTCTTTTCTGCTTTTTGAAATTGCATTTCAATGAAACACATTATTTTTTCAAATGCTGAAAAATACCGCCTTAAAAAACTGCCAATTATAATATTAACCTAATTATTTTTTCAAATGCTGAAAATACCGTTAAAAACTCAATTTTAAGATTTACCAAATAATTTCAAATGTTGAAATTGTGAAAATTTAAGCAAAAGCGTAATTTTAGAAGTTAAAATTTTTTTATTAAAACAGGTTTTCACAACTAATGAAATATTTGGTATATAAAAACAAATATTGAAATTTCATTAAAAAATGTAAATTTAAGACACCAAAAACAATTAATAAATTCTCTTTTCTGCTTTTTGAAATTGCATTTCAATGAAACACATTATTTTTTCAAATGCTGAAAATACCGTTAAAAACTCAATTTTAAGATTTAACAAATAATTTCAAATGTTGAAATTTAGGAAAAATCGTACTTTTAAGAGTTCTAAATTTGTAATGTGAAAATTTAAGAAAAAGCGTAATTTTAGAAGTTAAAATTTTTTATTAAAACAGGTTTTCACAACTAATGAAATATTTGGTATATAAAAACAAATATTGAAATTTCATTAAAAACGTCAATTTAAGACACCTAAAACTATTAATAAATTCACTTTTCTGCTTTTTGAAATTGCATTTCAATGAAACACATTATTTTTTCAAATGCTGAAAATACCGTTAAAAACTCAATTTTAAGATTTAACCAAATAATTCAAATGTTGAAATTTAGGAAAAATCGTACTTTTAAGAGTTCTAAATTTGTAATGTGAAAATTTAAGAAAAAGCGTAATTTTAGAAGTTAAATTTTTTTATAAACAGGTTTTCACAACTAATGAAATATTTGGTTATATAAAAACAAATAATAAATTTCATAAAAACGTCAATTCAAGACACCTAAACAATTAATAAATTCTCTTTTGTGCTTTCGTGTTGTGTGTGGATATTTGCAGTATTCAATGAAACCAATTATTTTTTTTCAAATGCTGAAAATACCGTTAAAAACTCAATTTTAAGATTTACCAAATAATTTCAAATGTTGAAATTTAGGAAAAAATCGTACTTTTAAGAGTTCTAAATTTGTAATGTGAAAATTTAAGAAAAAGCGTAATTTTAGAAGTTATAATTTTTTATTAAAACAGGTTTTCACAACTAATGAAATATTTGGTATATAAAAACAAATATTGAAATTTCATTAAAAAACGTCAATTTAAGACACCTAAAACAATTAATAAATTCTCTTTTCTGCTTTTTGAAATTGCATTTCAATGAAACACATTATTTTTTTAAATGCTGAAAATACCGTTAAAAACTCAATTTTTAGAATTACCAAATAATTTCAAATGTTGAAATTTAGGAAAAATCGTACTTTTAAGAGTTCTAAATTTGTAATGTGAAAATTTAAGAAAAAGCGTAATTTTAGAAGTTAAAAATTTTTTATTAAAACAGGTTTTCACAACTAATGAAATATTTGGTATATAAAAACAAATATTGAAATTTCCTTAAAAAAACGTCAATTTTAAGACACGCTAAAACTATAATAAATTCCTTTTCGCTTTTGAAATTGCATTCCAATGAAAACACATTATTTTTTCAAATGCTGAAAATACCGTTAAAAACTCAATTTTAAGAATTACCAAATAATTTCAAATGTTGAAATTTAGAAAAGATCGTACTTTTAAGAGTTCTAAATTTGTAATGTGAAAATTTAAGCAAATGCGTAATTTTAGAAGTTAAAATTTTTTATTAAAACAGGTTTTCACAACTAATGAAATATTTGGTATATAAAAACAAATATTGAAATTTCATTAAAAAACGTCAATTTAAGACACCTTAAACAATTATTAAATTCTCTTTTCTGCTTTTTGAAAAATTGCATTTTGAAATGAAACACATTATTTTTTCAAATGCTGAAAATACCGTTAAAAACTCAATTTTAAGATTTACCAAATAATTTCAAATGTTGAAATTTAGAAAAATCGTCCTTTATTTTTCTTAAATTTGTAATGTGAAAAATTTAAGAAAAAGCGTACCCGTAATTTTAGAAGTTTAAAATTATTTGTTATTAAAACCATTTTTGCATAGGTTCTTAAGGTATTTGGTATATAAAAACAAATATTGAAATTTCATTAAAAAACGTCAATTTAAGACACCTAAAACTATTAATAAATTCACTTTTCTGCTTTTTGAAATTGCATTTCAATGAAACACATTATTTTTTCAAATGCTGAAAATACCGTTAAAAACTCAATTTTAGTTAAGATTTACCAATAATTTCAAATTGTGGAAAATGTATGAAAAATCGTACTTTTAAGAGTTTCTAAATTTGTAATGTGAAAATTTAAGAAAAAGCGTTATTTTAGAAGTTAAATTTTTTTATTAAAACAGGTTTTCACAACTAATGAAATATTTGGTATATAAAAACAAATATTGAAATTTCATTAAAAAACGTCAATTTAAGACACCTAAAACTAATTAATAAATTCTGCTTTTCTGCTGGTTTTAAAATTCGTCAATCAATGCAACACATTCTTTTTTCAAATGCTGAAAAATTAACGGTTAAAAACTCAATTATAAGATTAACCAAATAATTTCAAATGTTGAAATTTAGGAAAAATCGTACTTTTAAGAGTTCTAAATTTGTAATGTGAAAATTTAAGAAAAAGCGTAATTTTAGAAGTTAAAATTTTTTTTATTAAAACAGGTTTTCACAACTAATGAAATATTTGGTATATAAAAACAAATATTGAAATTTTAATAAAAAAAAATACGTCAATTTTAAAAACCTAAAAAAAATTAATAAAAATTCTCTTTTTGCTTTTTTAAATTTTATTTTTAATGAAAAACATAGATTATTTTTTATTTTCTTTAAAATTACCGTTAAAAACTCAACTTTTAAGAATTACCAAAATTTCAATGTTGAAATTTTAAGTGAATAAATGGTACTTTTAAAGAGTTCTAAGATTTGTTATTTTTAATAATAAAAAAAAAAAAAAATTTTTAGGTGTAAAATTTTTATTTTAAAAACAGTGTTTTTTCATCTACTAATGAAATATTTGCGTATATAAAACAAAATATTTGAAATTTCATTAAAAAACGTCAATTTAAGACACCTAAAACTATAAATAAATTCGCTTGTCTGCTTTTTGAAATTGCATTTCAATGAAACACATTATTTTTTCAAATGCTGAAAATACCGTTAAAAACTCAATTTTAAGATTTACCAAATAATTTCAAATGTTGAAATTTAGGAAAAATCGTACTTTTAAGAGTTCTAAATTTGTAATGTGAAAATTTAAGAAAAAGCGTAAGTTTAGAAGTTAAAATTTTTTATTAAAACAGGGTTTCACAACTAATGAAATATTTGGTATATAAAAACAAATATTGAAATTTCATTAAAAAACGTCAATTTAAGACACCTAAAAGCAATTAATAAATTCTCTTTTCTGCTTTTTTGAAATTGCATTTCAATGAAACACATTATTTTTTCAAATGCTGAAAATACCGTTAAAAACTCAATTTTAAGAATTAAACAAAAAATTTCAAATGTTGAAATTTAGGAAAAATCGTACTTTTAAGAGTTCTAAATTTGTAATGTGAAAATTTAAGAAAAAGCGTAATTTTAGAAGTTAAAATTTTTTATTAAAACAGGTTTTCACAACTAATGAAATATTTGGTATATAAAAACAAATATTGAAATTTCATTAAAAAACGTCAATTTAAGACACCTAAAACTATTAATAAATTCACTTTTCTGCTTTTTGAAATAGCATTTCAATGAAACACATTATTTTTTCAAATGCTTGAAAATACCGTTCATGATACTAGAATTATTTAAGTATTACCAAAGATATTTCAAATGTCGGAAATTTATGAAAAATCGACTGGTTAGGAGGGGAGTTCGTAAATTTGTAATGGAAAAATTTAAGAAAAAAAGGATAATTTTAGAAGTTAAAATTTATTTTTATTATATAACAGGGTTTTTCACAACTAATGAAAATTTGGTATAATAACAAAATATTGAAATTTCATTAAAAAACGTCAATTTAAGACACCTAAAACAATTAATAAATTCTCTTTTCTGCTTTTTGAAATTGCAATTCAATGCAACACATTCTTTTTTCAAATGCTGAAAATACCGTTTAAAAACTCAATTTTAAGATTAACCAAATAATTTCAAGTGTTGAAATTTATGAAAAATCGTACTTTTTAAGAGTTCTAAATTGTGTAATGTGAAAATTAAGAAAAAGCGTAATTTTTAGAAGTTAAAAATTTTTTTATTAAAACAGGGTTTCACTACTATTAAATGAAATATTTGGTATATAAAAAAAACAAATATGAAATTTCATTAAAAAACGTCAATTTAAGACACCTAAAACTATTAATAAATTCACTTTTCTGCTTTTTGAAATTGCATTTCAATGAAACACATTATTTTTTTCAAATGCTGAAAATTCCGTTAAAAACTCAAAGTTTATATATATTTACCGAAAATAATATTTCATATAATAGTTGAAATTTAGGAACTTATAGCGTGTGTGTGAGCACGATTCGATTATGTAATGTGAAGTAATTTTAAGAAAAAGCGTAATTAGAAGTTTAATTTTTTTTATGAAAACAGGTTTTCACAACTAAGAAAATTGGTATATAAAAACAAATATGAAATTTCATTTAAAAAACTACAATTTTTAAGACACCAAAACAATTAATAAATTCTCTTTTCTGCTTTTTGAAATTGCATTTCAATGAAACACATTATTTTTTCAAATGCTGAAAATACCGTTAAAAACTCAATTTTAAGAATTACCAAATAATTTCAAATGTTGAAATTTAGGAAAAATCGTACTTTTAAGAGTTCTAAATTTGTAATGTGAAAATTTAAGAAAAAACGTAATTTTAGAAGTTAAAATTATTTATTAAAACAGGTTTTCACAACTAATGAAATATTTGGTATATAAAAACAAATATTGAAATTTCATTAAAAAACGTCAATTTAAGACACCTAAAACTATTAATAAATTCACTTTTCTGCTTTTTGAAATAGCATTTCAATGAAACACATTATTTTTTCAAAGTCTGAAGAGTGTGTAAAAACTCAAATTTTTAAGATTTGACAAGAATAAATTTTAAATGTTGAAATTAAAAAAAAATCTATCTTTTAAGAGGTTCTAAATTTGTAATGTGAAAATTTAAGAAAAACGGTTATATTTAGAAGTTAAAATTTTTTTATTTAAAAAACAGGTTTTCCAACTAATGAAATATTTGGTATATAAAAACAAATATTGAAATTTCATTAAAAAACGTCAATTTTAGACACTTAAAACTATTAATAAATTCACTTTTCTGCTTTTTGAAATAGCATTTCAATGAAACACATTATTTTTTCAAATGCTGAAAATACTCGTTAAAAAACTCAATTTTTAAGATTTACCAAATAATTTCAAAGGTTTTGGAAATTTAGGAAAAATCGTACTTGTAAGAATTCTATAATTTGTAATGTGAAAATTTAAAGAAAAAAAGCGTAATTTTTAGAAGTTAAATTTTTTTATTAAAACAGGTTTTCTATCAACTAATAAAATATTTGGTATATAAAACGAATTTATTGAGAATTTCATTAAAAACGGTCAATTTAAGACACCTAAAACAATTAATAAATTCTCCGTTTCTGCTTTTTGGAAATTGGACATTTTCAATGAAACACTCGTTTATTTTTCAATGCTGAACAATACCGTTATGAAAACTTCAATTTTAAGATTTACCAAATAATTTCAAATGTTGAAATTTAGGAAAAATCGTACTTTTAAGAGTTCTAAATTTGTAATGTGAAAATTTAAGAAAAAGCCAAAATTATATATTAAAACAGGTGTTCACAACTAATGAAATATGTTTTATATAAAAACAAATATGGGGTGACATTTCAGTTAATAAAAACGTCAATTTAAGACACCTAAAACTATTAATTAAAAATATTCTGCTTTTTAATATTTCATTTCAAAGGACAACACATATATTGTTCCAAATGCTGAAAATACCGTAAAAAATCAAGTTTTAAGAATTACCAAATAATTTTCAAATGTTGAAATTAGGGAAAAATCGTACTTTTAAGAAGTCTTAAATTTGTAATGTTGAAAATATAAAGAAAAAGTCGTAATTTTAAAGTTAAGATTTTTTATTTAAAACATATTTTTCAACAAACTAATGAAATATGTTGGTGTAGTATTAAAAAACAAAAATTGAAATTTAATTTAAAAAACGTCAATTTAAAGACACCTATTAAACTATTAATAAAATCACTTTTCTGCTTTTTGAAAAGTGCATATTAATGAAACACATTATTCTTTTTCAAATTGCTGAATAATACCGTTTTAAAAACTTCAATTTTTAAGATTACCAAAGAAGGTTTCAAATGTTAAATTTTGTAGGAAAAATCGTACTTTTTAAGAGTTGCTAAATTCGTAATGTGAAAATTATAACAAAAAGCGTAATTTTAGAAAGTTAAATTATTATATATTAAAACAGGTTTTCACAACTAATGAAAAATTTGGTATATAAAAACAAATATTGAAATTTCATTAAAAAATGTAAATTTAAGACACCTAAAGCAATAATAAATCTCTTTTCTGCTTTTGAAAATTGCATTTAATGAAAACAAATTTTTTTTTTAAAATTATGAAAAAAACGTTAAAAAAACAATTTTAAGATTTAAAAAAATAATTTTAAATATTTAAAATTAGGAAAAAACGTATATTTATTAACTTTTTATTATTTGTAATGTGAGAATTTAAGAAAAAGCGTAATTTTAGAAGGTATTAAATTTTTTTATTAAAACAGGTTTTCACAACTAATGAAATATTTGGTATATAAAAACAAATATTGAAATTTCCACAAATTAAAAAACGTCAATTTAAGACACCTAAAACTATTAATAAATTCGCTTTTCTGCTTTTTGAAATTGCATTTCAATGAAACACATTATTTTTTTCAAATGCTGAAAATCCCGTAAAAAACTCAATTTTAAGATTTACCAAATAATTTCAAATGTTGAAATTTAGGAAAAATCGTACTTTTAAGAGTTCTAAATTTGTAATGTGAAAATTTAAGAAAAAGCGTAATTTTAGAAGTGAAGTTAAAAATTTTTTTATTAAAAACAGGTTTCCACAACTATGAAAATATTCGGTAATATTTAAAAACATATATGAAATTTCATTAAATAAAACGTTACAATTTAAAGACACCTAAAACAGTTAATAAATTCTCTTTTGTTTTTTGAAATTGCATTTCAATGAAAACACGATTATTTTTTCAAATGCTGAAATACCGTTAAAAACTCAATTTAAGATTTAAACAAATAATGTCAAATGTTGAAATTTAAGAAAAATCGGACTTTTAAGAGTTCTAAATTTTGTAATGTTGAAAATTTAAGAAAACCGTAATTTAAGATGTTTAAAATTTTTTAATTAAAACAGGTTTTCACAAAACTAATGAATATCGGTATATAAAACAGAAATATTGAAATTTTCATTAAAAAACGGTGCAATGTTGATACAGCGAGACACCCAATATGTCATACCATATCTATCTCGAATTTCTCTTTATCACGGAAATAGGACTTGCATTTCAATATCCTATAAACACACATATATATACCCTATCCTCGGTGTGGAAAATACCGTTAAAAAACTCGAAGTTTTAAGATTCAGATATCAGCAAATCAGCTAATTGAGTGTGAGCTGGTGACGATATATCTCGCTATACCCTCTTTCGCAGCGCGTCTCTTCACAGATGATTTGCTTGGAAATTTACACACAAAAGAGGTCGTCGTATTTACATATTCGACTTTGAAAGAACTCTAAGAGTTCGAGCGAGACATAGAAAATACTTTGCCTCGCATACCGTCAAATCTACAAAAACAAATATTGAAAATGCTTCGTTTATTAAAAAAAACGTCAATTAAGACACCTTAAAACTACTAATCAAGAGAGTGTGCGTGTGTGACTCGGTTTTTGAAATAGCATATCAATGAAAACATTTATTTTTTCAAATGCTGAAAATAACCGTTAAAAACTCTATTTTCATCAGTTTAATCCAAATAATCAAATTTGATAATTTATGAATATAATCGTACTTTTAAAAGAGTTCTAAATTGTAATGTGAAAATTTTAAGAAAAAGGTTAATTTTAAAATGTTAAATTTTTTTTATTTAAACAGGTTTTCACAACTAATGAAAATATGGTATATAATAACAAATATTGAAATTTTCATTAGAAAAATGGTAAATTTAAAGACACCTAAAACAATAATTAAATTCTCTTTTCTGCTTTTTGAAATTTTGCATTGCAATGGGAAAACACATTATGTTTTGTCAAATGGCTAGAAAATACGTTAAAAACTCCAATTTTAAGATTAACCAATAATTTCAAATGTTTGAAATTTAGGAAAAAAGTCGTACTTTTAAGAGTTCTAATTTGTCAATGTGAAATTTAAGAAAAAACCGTAATTTTAGAAGTTAAGAATTTTTTATTAAAACAGGTTTCACAACTATTATGAAATATTTGGTATTAAAAAACAAATATTATGAAAATTTCATTAAAAAACGTCATATATAAGACACCTAAAACTATTTAATAAATTCAATCCTTTTTTCTGCTTTTTGAAAAAATAGCATTTCAATGAACACACATTATTTTTTCAAATGCTGAAAATACCGTTAAAAACTCAATTTTAAGATTAACCAAATAATTTCAAATGTTGAAATTTAGGAAAAATCGTACTTTATAAGAGTTCTAAATTTGTAAATGTGAAAATTTAAGGAAAAAAGCGTAAGTTTAGAAGTTAAAATTTTATTAAAAGCAGGTTTTGCATAACTAATGAAAATTGGTTCATAAAAAAAACAAATATTGAAATTTCATTAAAAACGTCAATTTAAGGCAACACCCTAAAACTATTAATAAATTCACTTTTCTGATTGTTTTTGGAAATTGCATTTCAATGAAACCCAATTATGTTTTTCAAATGCTGAAAAATACCGTTAAAAAACTCAATTTTAAGATTTAACAAATAATTTCCAATGTGTTGAAATTAGGAAAAATCGTACTTTTTAAGAGTTCTAAATTTGTAATGTGAAAATTTAAGAAAAAGCGTAATTTTAGAAGTTAAAATTTTTTATTAAAACAGGTTTTCACAACTAATGAAATATTTGGTATATAAAAACAAATATTGAAATTTCATTAAAAAACGTCAATTTAAGACACCTAAAACAATTAATAAATTCTCTTTTCTGCTTTTGAAAATTGCATTCAATGAAACCCACATAGTATTTTTTCAAATTGCTTTGAAAAATACCGTTAAAAACTCAATTTTTAAGAATTTACCATATAATTTCAAATGGTTGAAATTTTAGGAAAAATCGTACTTTTAAGAGTTCTAAATTTTGTAATTATAAAAAAAATAAAAAAAAAAAATGTGAAAAATTTAAAAGAAAAGCGAAATTTTAGAAGTATATAATTTTTTTTTTAAACAGGTTTTGCCTAACGTAAGAAATATTTGGTATATAAAAAAAAATATTGAAATTTCATTAAAAAACGTCAATTTAAGACACCTAAAACTATTAATAAATTCGCTTTTCTGCTTTTTGAAATTGCATTTCAATGAAACACATTATTTTTTCAAATGCTGACTGAAAATCCGTAAAAAACTCAATTTTATGAAGGATTGACCAAATAATTTCAAATGTTGAAATTTAAAAAAATCGTACTTTAAGAGTTCTAAATATTAATTTTAAAATTTAAGAAAAAGCGTAATTTTAGAAGTTAAAATTTTTTATTAAAACTGGTTTTCAAAACTAATGAAATATTTGGTATATAAAAAAAAATATTGAAATTTCATTAAAAAACGTGTTAAATTAAGATGCAACTTAAAAATGAATAAATTCGCTTTTCTGCCTTGTTTGAAATTGCATTTCAATGAAACACATTATTTTTTACAAAATGCTGAAAATACCCGTAAAAACTCAATTTTTAAGAATTACCAATAATTTCAAATTTGAAATTTAGGAAAAATCGTACTTTTAAGAGTTCTAAATTTGTAATGTGAAAATTTAAGAAAAAGCGTAATTTTAGAAGTTAAAATTTTTTATTAAAACAGGTTTTCACAACTAATGAAATATTTGGTATATAAAAACAATTATTGAAATTTCATTAAAAAACGTCAATTTAAGACACCTAAAACATTAATAAATCATTCGCTTGCTTTTTTTTGAAATTGCATTTCAATGAAACACATTATTTTTTCAAATTGCTGAAAATACCGTTAAAAACTCAATTTTAAGATTTACCAAATAATTTCAAATGTTGAAATTTAGGAAAAATCGTACTTTTAAGAGTTCTAAATTTGTAATGTGAAAATTTAAGAAAAAGCGTAATTTTAGAATAGTTTAAATAAAGGATATATATTGTGTGTCTTTTATAACTAAGAAATGTTTCTAGCAAAATATTTCGGGTTGAAAATTTTAAACGCTCCCTCTATAATCGACTCGTTTATTCATCATTTTCCTTTTCATTTTCCTTTTATTTTTTAAAATGGATTTAATAATAATATTTTATATCTAAAATATATAATATTTTTTTATATCTAATTTTTTTATTTTTATTTTTTATTTTTATCTAATAAAATAAAATGATCGATCGAAAAATTTCGTCTTTTGGACATAATAACCCAGATTTTTATTATCTAATTTATTCGTTCATAAAAGGATTCGAAAAGTCTCAGAAAAAAGTTGGTGAAATTAGTATTCAAAATTTTGAAGACATAATAATTGTGCCGTTTAATATGTGATTCATCGTTGATCTTAAACAATTAACTAATATTCGAATGATTTTAACGCCAGGATGGGTGAAATAAAACATGTATAATAAGCTATGTTTTACTTATAAAATAAAGTACTTTATTAAGATGATTTGGTATTAGAGAATTAACAATACAAAAAAAAGTTTTTGGTTGGATATTTTATCATTTTTACAAATGAATACGCTCATATTTCTATTTAAGTTTAAAATTCTTTCTATTTTTTTTCTTCTTCTTCCTCCTCTTCTTTTCTTCTAATGCACTATTCATTATACGTCCAACAGCTTCAAAAAGTTTGTTAAGGAATTCATGACAGTTAATAGATGGAAAAAACAAGTAAAATGTTTTTGGTTTTGGATCTCGATATTTGTTTATAATACACAACTCCCAACAAAGTGAAACAGATATTTTTTATACAAACAATATTGTCCTTTCCCAGCTCTAAATGCATGCAATTTTTAGTTTGAAAGAGAGTAGAACAAAAATATTTACAAAATCCCACCACAGGTATCAACTCCTATCAGTTAATTCAAAATCATCTGGGAAACCGGGAACTTCTGAAAAGTCATATTGTATTATGTTCCATCGGATGATGGAATTTCCACAAATATCGGTTATAGTTATAATAAGTTTTTTGAAAAGTTGATCGATAGTTGCTATGTGGTCAAGATTATCGCATTCGGGATAGTATTTTATATTTTTTTGTTCCATTTGTTCATTTAACATACGAAGATCAAAATTAAATTCTAGTCCTCTTTTCAAAAAACGAGTAATTTTCAAAAGATTATAAATTCTGCAAGGAGTAATTTCTTCGTAACCGAAGAGCACCACGACTTTCTCTAGATTTGGAGACACCTGACAAATATCATATAAAACACCAGAGAAAACCATCTTTAATTCTCCCAAATTTTTAAAAATTGCTTTATTTTCTTTAGCTGATATCATTTTGTATTCACTCATCGCTACTTTGCCGGAAAGCTGTGCTTGCGAAATTCTTTATTTTGATTTCCAAGTAAGTCAAGTTCGGAAAAACCTCGACGATTTTATTACTCAAATAGCCACATTTACAATCTCCACTATATCTCGCTATACGGTCGTATGATAATTTCAATACGTAAACATCAGGAAAATGCAAAGGAGAAAGGGTATCATCTAAATATCGGTCGTTTTGAAGAATGGCATTAAACTGACATATATTTCCTATGTTCAATTCCAAGGAACCATCTACCTTTTTAATACGCTTTCGCAATCGGCTTCTAAAGATTTCCGAATCCCAAGAATCAATTATTTTTTTTGATAGGCGCTTGGGCCATGATATACACGTATGTAAATGGCACTTTGTTCGACGACCTAGAATGGGTAATGTCGTTAAAAGATGCAACACTGCAGATAGTCCTTCGGCAAGTGAGAGACAGCACACGGTATTTTCATCTCATTTACTTTCATAATCTATTGGTTAAAAAAAATTATCATCAAATTTAGTTTCCAACATTCTTAGAAAACGAAAGAAATTGAAATTGGATGGGCATTTTTAAATTAAAAGAGAAAAAGAAAATCCAATTTCCAAAAAGCAGAAAGGTATATCTTTTACCCTAAATACTATTATTAACATTCTCACGTTTTTTTCTGCTTTTTGAATCATTAGTCTATGTTTCATGCACCTTTACAATTATAACTTTTTTACATAACTCATGTGAATACCTTACATTCCTTAAGGCTTTCCAAAAACAATATATCTCACCTTTTAAGATTTTATCCTAATATCATTTTTAAATGTTGATAATTATAGGAAAAAATCGTACTTTTAGAGTTTCTAATTTGTTAATGTTTTGAAAATCTTCAGACACTAGAGAGTAGATTTAGCACAAGTTACAATATGTCTTTTATAAATAATATTTAAATTCTTCAGCACAAGAAAAAGTGAAATTTAATTTAATAGTACTATTAGGGGTCTTAAAATGGATATTTGTTTTCTTTAATTGCAAAAATAGCTTCATCCAAATATATATATAATGTTTCAGTGTCTTTATCTATTCACACTACCGAAACTAAATGATAATATATTGGTCCATTAAGTTATTGTGAAACCTGTTTTTATATATAAAAAAATTTACATACCTAAAAAATATATTTCTCTTTGTATATCTTAAATTTTCATAACATTCATATCACATTAATAAAAATCTGATGAAATACTTTTTCTAAAAAAGGGTACGAATATTACTACCTAAATTATCAAGGTTTGTTTATAATAAGTTCGAATCTCATACATAAATAAATTTTAGAGAATTTTTATTGAATTAACACAAAATATTATTCTAAAACGATTTATTAATTTTTTTTTTGATTAACGATATTATGTTGGAATGTTTTTTTTCTTCGATTTTTTTTTTTTTACTTTTTCGCTTTTTTGTTTTTTTTCGATGACTAATTTGTGCAATTGTGAATTCAGAATGGCATCGCATTAAAGTGTATTTCTTATAAAAATGATATTATACATTAGACGTTAAGAACGTAAGAGGGTATTATATTTATATGAGCTTGTCTTTAAGTTTAATTTTGTGGTTTCTTTACTCTTGAAATTTGTCTTTGATTAATTAAGTTTTATATTCATCGAGCTTTAAATAACACCATTTCTTAAATTTTTAAGTTGTTGATTGCCTAATAATTTTAATGATAATTAATATGCAAGGTTACCAAACACTCTTCACATTATTACTATTTATTTTTTTCAACTACTTATACTAATTTTAGACTAGTTCTTTTATAAGAAGTAACGATTTTCTTGAATTCAACTCTTTAATTATGTATGTAGGATTGTTGTTATATAATTGGGAACTCTCTTGAAGTGTCTATTAATTATTATTATTTATATATCACAATTCTGTCATTATTATTATTATTATTATTTATTAATCTATTTATCATATTATTTATTATTATTTATTATATCATTAAATTTTTATTATTCATCTTTCATATATATTTTATTAACTATTATCAAATCTGTCATAAGTTAAGAATCTTTTATTCTTAATTATTAATATATTTATTATAATTATAATTTAATAGTTATAATTATAGATATAATTATAATTATAATTATAATATAATTATAATATAATTTTTATAGTAATATAATAATAGACTTATATTTAATCTAATTATAATATAATATAATAATAAAATATAATAATAAATAAAGATATAATTATAATTAATAATTATAATTAAATTATTAATTATAATGCCAGTAACATGCGGAAAATTTTAAATTAGAATAAAAATATTATTATTATTATTATTATTTTTATTATTAGTTTTTATTATATTCATTTAGTGTTTTTTTATTATTTTATTGTTATTATTATTTTTTTATTATATATTAATATTATATTTATTATAATTTGTTATTGGTTATTGGTTATTGGGTTATTGTTATTGTTATGTTATTGTTATGAAATTATTCTTTTTTTTAGTGTTATATTATTTTATTATTATTATTATTATTATTATTATTATTATTATTATTATTATTATTATTATTATTATTATTATTATTATTATTATTATTATTATTATTATTATTATTATTATATTATTATTTTTATTATTATTATTATTTTATATGTTAAAATGTGGTTTATTGCTTCCAATGCTATCACAGTTTTTAATCTTCGTTATTTTTAATTTTGGACGGTTTTGGTTGTGGGATTAATATATTTTATTTATATATTTTTTATATATATATATTTATATATATATAATATAATTATTTATTTAATATATATATATATATATATATATATATATATATATATATATATAATATATATAATATTTTAATATATTATATATATATAATTTATTATATTTATATTATATTATATTATTATATATATATATAATATATCATTACTTATTTATTATAAATTAATATATAATAATATATATATATATATTTATATTATATAAATATATATTATATTTAAATATTATATATATATATATTATATATATATATATACTAATTATATTATATAGTTATAAGTTGAAAGTAACTAGGCTGATGAGAAGTTATTTCCAATGTGGTATAGCTGGAGTGGTCACATGTTGGATTAAGAGTGGAAATGGCATAAGTCTATAGGAAATAGCTGAATGAGTGGTGTCCCAGGGTTCAGGCTGGGGCCACTATTTGTGTCCCTCAGTATTATTATTTAATGATTAGAAGGGACTTAAATGCAAGGTTTCTAAGTTTGCAGATGGTACCAAAGGCCACCTCAGTTAGGAGTAGTGAAGGATGTTAATAAAGATTCAATCAATAATTGAAAACTTCTTGGGAGGCAGATAAAGTGTCAATGAATTTTAATAGCAAAAGTAAGGTTCCTTCACCTACGGTTTCTCAAATAAAAAGTTTTAATCGGTGATGGAAAGGGGATTGGCTTGATTTGACCAAGAAAGATTAGTGTGATATAAGCAGTAATTTGAAGTAGTATCAGTGTTTGGAAGCAAGGATAAAGCTAATAAGATCTGGGCATAATAAATCGCGATGTTGTTTACAAGAGCAAAGAAGTAATAAGTAAACTGTATAATGGCTATGTTATGCCAATAATAGTATTGGCCAAGTTTGGGCCCCTTATTAAAGAAAGACTTAATATGCAGGAGAGAGTGCAACGTAGAGCAACAAGGATGATTCTGGGTTTTAAGGGTAAGAGCTATGAGGAGAGGCTGAAGGAGGTTAGGAATGTTTTTCTGTAGAAAGGCGATTTCTCAAGGGGGACATTGATACAAGTCTACAAAATTTTTGCATCTATTGATTAATACGGAGCCAATAATTCTTCATAAGAGCCACGGACGGGAGACAGGGGCATAACAAGAAATTAAGGAGAAAGCATGCCATACTTGATATAAGAAAGCATTCTTTCACGTAATAGGGTTGTTAAATTTGGAATGGTTTTCCACAGAAGGTTGTACATATAATTGTAAATTATATATATAATATATATATATATAATATATAATAATATATTATTATTTATATTATATATATAATTATATCTATTATATATATATACCATTATTATATATATATATATATATATAGTATATATATATATATATATATTTAAATATATATATATTTTATATATTTATATTATTATTATTATAATATTTATATATATATTATATATTATATATTATTTATATAGTATATATATATTATATATATATATATATATATATATATATATATATATATATCTATATATATATATATATATATACTTTTAATTATTTTCATTTATATATATATATTATATATAATAATTGACTTAAAATAAGGCGACGGGATACTGAAGAGCGATGGACTGCTGAAAATGCCACCTCCGCCATGAATATATATATATATATATATATATATATATATATATATATTATAATATATATATATATTATCTATATTTCTATATATATATATATGATATATATATATATATATATATATATATATATATATTATCGCAATTACTATTACAAATGATAAATATAATTGCATGGCCAGTATTTGCATCTGGTATACTATTTGTTGTTGTGTCATATTTAGAAATAGAAATTGTTGCAGTATTAAATATTTCATTCGAACAACTCGAAAGAATTAGCGTAGTTAAACTCTTCGCAACAAAACAGTTGTTCATTTTCTTCATTTAATAAGAATAGAAATATATCATTAAACTATTTTCCTTTTTCGGTCTCCTTGTGATATAATTAGATTATTATCAGCTTAATTACTAGCAATAAATTGTCTGTTGTACGAGATATTAAAAGGGAGATTAGGATCGCTTGGAGATTTTGATGGCAAAGAGCTCACACTCAAAGTCTCAAGCTCTTACTTGAATCGTTTCTATGAATTAGCTTTCAAGGTAGAAAGTTCTCCATAGATGACTTCAAAGTGGCCATTTGAGAAGAAAGTCGACACTTTTAAAAATTAATTTGATGTTTATTAAAGATTATTATTTTGCTTTAACTGTATTATATTAGAGAATAGTCATACACATTATTAGTCATATTATTATTATTATTATTATTATTATTATTATTATTATTATTATTATTATTATTATTATTATTATTATTATTATTATTATTTATTATATTTTATTTATTTATTTATTATATAATAATAATAATAATAATAATAAAATATAATAATAAATAATAATAATAATAATAATAATAATAATAATAATAATAATAATAATAATAATAATAATAATAATAATAATAATAATAATAATAATATTAATATTAATATTATTTAATCTTTTCGTAGTACTATTAATATTAATAATTAATCATTAATATAAAATACTAATCACTAATATTAATGTTATTTTTTAATATTATGTATTCATATCGATATTTAAACTTCTTTTTCATATTCATATATCATGTTCTTTTTTCATCTTAAAGATGTAATATTAATATAATATTAATATAAATATCATCATTATCATAATGATATTATTATTATATTATTATTATTATTATTTTTTATAATATTCTTATGATATTATATTATTATCATTAATCATTATTATTACTAATTACTCTTATTATTATTATTGTTATGGTATTGTTATTTGTTATTGTTATTGTTTGTTTTGTTATTGGTTATTATTGTTGATTGTTGTTGTTATTGTTGTTATTGATATTATTATTATTATTATTATTATTATTATTATTATTATTATTATTATTATTATTATTATTATGAATTTATAATAATACTATTTTCTTTTTAATTATTATTATTATTATTATTATTATTATTATTTTATTATTATTTATTATTATATAAGTTTTACTTTTAACTTCTAATTCTCTAAATATTTTTTTCTGATTTTCATTTAATTTTCTTAATACTAGTCTAGAAAATAGTTTGCATAGAAAATAAGAGGCATATTTAAATTTATTAGTTTCTGACGCGGTTTCCGTCCGCTAAGACTATCGGACATCTTCACAAATATTTAGGTAACATACTAGCTATTAAACTACGATACAAGATTAAAAATTAAAATTAACAAATTTAGATTTAGATTTTAGATTTTAGCATTTCATATCATATTTAATTTAAGTGACAATACGTTGAACTTTTATGTTAATGTCTGGTTTAAATGTTTTATGTAGTAAGCCTCAGCTCTTTTTAGTTTTTGAGCTTCGCCTGAGGAGTGGCAAAATTTTGAATGACTGTGAAATATCAGGTATAGTTGTTTTTGTTATGTTCCGTGAATTAAATGTTCATTATATTTTAACTAGGTTTAGAAATCGGTGGCTGGTATGCCCTATCTTTCATACTACTTAGTCGATGTAACAATAACGTCGGACGTTACAGTCAGACTTTCGGGAACATGGCGAACCTTGGTACACGACTGGTGATTAATCTGAGAGGGTATCCTTAGGTAGAGAAGCAGGAGAGAAGTTTTCTTGTTTATGTGGGTATAGTTTAACTGTGATTTTGTGTTGCTTGTAGATTTAATGTGGGTGTTAATAATGCCCCGCGTAGGCATTTTCCCTCTTTATCAAAGTCTTTTGCAATTGAAAGTTTTCAAAATAATTTAATGCTTTCAGAGATTTTTTGTATTGTCCTGTTTTTTTATAGAGTTTTGGCTTTGGATGCGAGCTTTTTGTTAAATTATTTTTTCCGTTAATTTAAAGGGTGGTTCAGTTGATCAGGATTTCTGTTTAATTCTTTGAACTTCAAAATCAAATGATTCCATTATTATATTAATTATTATTATTATTATTATTATTATTTTATTTTTTATTATTATTATTATTATTATTATTATTATTATTATTATTATTATTATTATTAATTATTATTTATTATTATTATATTTCCTAATTGAAAAACATAATTGCAAAGTCATTATTAGTTATTTAACCAAAAGTATCAAAATCCTTAAGCATTGACTTTTTATAATTGGCATTTTTTTAATCTTAAAATTAACATTATATAAATTTTAGTACAGATAGAAGAATGGTAATTACATTTGGTCATGCTACATATTTGTACTATCAGTATTGGGGTGAAGGACTCCACTAACCATCTTTCACACCAAATTTTTGAAAATAAGATTTTTGTAAAATTTCAAAAATGAAAGCAAATGAAAACAAGGAAAAAAACAGAAAGATCGGTAATCTGGAACATTTAGAACTCCCCCCCCCCATTTCAATAAAAAAAAAATCCTGCCTAGCGGTACACGTACAAATGGCTCATTGCCAATTCACCGCTGAACGGTTAATGAATAAATTCTGCTACAAGGCGTGACTTATATTGTATAGGTTGTTAAAATATCAACGTGTTTTATTGGTTGCTAAGAGCTTTATTAACTAATGAAATAATGTTAAATTCTGTTTATTAATGTTTATATGATGTTTCCTTCTAAGTGGAATACTGACGAAGAAAGAGGGTTGTTAAATTTGAATAATAATAATTTAAAAGATTGAGCTTTGAACAGGTTGTAATCAGTTGTGTGTGGTTTAAATATTTGATTTTGGAATCTTAAAAGAAAGTTTATGAATTTTGTATAAAGGTCTAATAAATTTTCAAATGATTATAAAGATAGTGTTTGGCAAAATGTTTAAAAGTCTGTTATAACTTTGATTTCAAAGTTAAAACATAGAGTTTATGAAATTGTGTGTAAAAAAGAACTGATATTATTTTGTCTAGTAAGGTCAAAAATGAAGTTTTTGAAATGTTGTTAAGAAAAATGTTGAATTTATCTATAGTCGAATTACTGTACTTAGATGAAATTAAAAAAAAAAAAGAAAATCCTTTTTATAAGAAAAAAATCTGAAATTAAAATTAACTTGTAAAAAAAAAAAAGAAATAATAATTACCAGTCTCAAATTTCCTTTTATTCATAAGTTTTAATCTGTGAAAAAATTCTTTTCTTTTTTTTAATAAATCTGTAATAGTTTTCAAGGTTATTCGTTGGATTGAACGCCGCCCGCAGCCGAACCTCTAATACTTTTTTGAATTTGGAATTTTGAATTCAAAAGTTTTAAAAATTTTTAATCTTGGAATTTTTTCCTTTAATCTCCTTGTTTATCTTTCAAAAAATTGTTAATCTTTTAACAGAATGAAAACAAAGGTTAAAAGTTAACTTCAAAAGTTATAAATAAAAATATAATTATTATTGGTAAATAATGTTTCTAAATATTTAGGCTTGTCAAAACACCACAACTTTCACACCACACCACACCACACCACATCACAACCGCAGCACACCAGAAGGCCGTTCATGAGAAACAGCACCTCACCACACTTCAACGCACCGCACTAGAACATTGAAATTGTGTACCAAACCTCACTGCGCCGCACAACACCACACCGGTGCATCGGCCAACCCTTCGCTGATGGTGGTGTATATATAAAGGCTCAAATAATAGAACAATCGGATAGAGTGATAAAAGTTGAAGGTTCGATCCCTCGATGAACCCTAGTAAGAAACTTGTTAAAGTGATCTCCTCGAAGAATAGGGCAATGCCCCTGAGTTTCGGCTTTAATTAAAAATGATTATAAATAATATAATAGTAGATTGTAATGATGTTTCTGCTCATCGATTCGCTTCAGTAATGTTTTGCCATTGCTATCAAAATATATATATACCAATTTTCAAATTCAGTCAAATGGTGTTGTCCACAGAGGAAGAAACGTAGTTTTGAGTGAAATTGACAATGGATTAGGGTTGGCCGAGCCGAGTACAACACGAAGAGCTAAAAAACGGTCTTTTGGGCGATCCTACAAACGATGTATACTAAAGGGACATTTTTTTCAGGGCGATAAAACTTAGGAAACCCAACCAATTCTTATCGTGAATTGAGTGTGTCCTTTGGTATGAATATTCTCGAGTAAAACGAAATATTTTTTTCTCTTTTTTTTTTTTGGAGCTCAAGCTCCTTCGAGTGTTGCTTTACCCCCAAGCCAAAACAAAGTTTTTTTGCTTGTCTTGTTATCTACTTTTCTTTTTTACTTCTCTTACAGCACTGGCAGACATAAAAACAGCCATTTGCTCGATGGTATTTACCTCTCTCTCTCTCTCTCTCTCTCTCTCTCTCTCTCTCTCTCTCTCTCTCTCTCTCTCTCTCTCTCTCTCTCTCTCTCTCTCTCTCTCTCTCTCTCTCTCTCTCTCTCTCTCTCTCTGTTAAGTAGCGGATGTGTGAGAGCTGGTTTAATTTCTGCTATTTTTGATCTCAATAAAAAAAAAGTGCTTTTATCTCAATAAAAATGAGAAAAAAAGTTTTCAAAAAGTTGAAACGAAACTTTTCAATTTAAATATTTTTCCAAGTTAAATAAATGAAATATTAATTAAAATTAGGCATTACAGCCGAAAACCTTGAATTTAAACGCATTAATTAAAAATACCATTTCATGATTAAATTTAATTAACTTTATGATATATATAATATATATATTATATATATATTATTTTTAGTTATATATATATATATATTATATATATATATATATATAATATATATATATACATATATATATATAAATATATTATATAGTATATATATATATTATATATATATATATATATATATAATTTGAGGAATTATTGAATGGAAATGGGTGGAGAGATGAGGAGGAATTTACAAAGAGTGAGGATGGGGGGGGAAAGTGGGGCAGGAAGGGGATATAATACAAATGGAAGAAATTATTAGGGCGTTAAACTCAAGGAAACAAAAGGAAAGTCCCACAGGTCTAGATGGGTGTGAGTATTGGAAATGTTACAGAGTGGACGGCAAAGGGGTGGAGGGATGGCTGTATAGGTTATATAATTTATGTTGGAGGAGGGGAGAGGTTCCGCAGGATTGGGAGGATGGTTGTTTGGTTCCCCTGTATAAAGGGAAAGGGGATAGGATGGAGTGTGGGAATTATAGAGGTATTTGTCTTTTGAGTGTAGTAGGGAAAGTGTATGGGAGAATACTAATTGAGAGGGTAAGAGATTTAACGGAAGAGAGAATGGGGGAAGACAAAGGAGGATTTAGGGTGGGAAGGGGTGTGTGGATCAAGTATTCACATTGAAGATGCTTGTGGGAAAAGTATAGAGAGGGAAGGGAAAGTGTATGGGTGTTTTATTTAGATCTGGAGAAAGCATATGAAACAGAGTGAAGAGGGGGGAATTATGGAAGGGGCTGGAGGAATTTGGAGTAGGGGGTAAATTAGGTAAAGAAAGGGCCTTTTATAGGAATAGCAGAATGTGTGTGAGTGTATTAGGAGGGGAGAGTGAGATTTTTGGGGTGGTGAGAGGGTTGAAAACAGGGACTGTTGTAATGTCACCGTGGCTTTTTACATTTTATTTATGGAGAGTGTCCTGCAGAGGTATGATGAGGGAGGGAGAGGGTGGAAATTTGAAATGGATAGGGGTGATAGAATGGGAAGTGACATGGTAAATCTTATTTTGACCGGATGATTACTGCCCTTATTTGGCGAGAATTCAGAGGGGCTGTAGTATTTGGTGAAGGAGTTTGAGAGAGTATGTGGTGGACTAAAGGGTCTTAAGATAAATCCGGTAAGAGTAAAAGTGTTTAGTGTGTTTGAGGAGGAGGAAACTGATGAGGGGATGGGGTTAGAGATTTGAGTAGGAGGGGTAGTATTAGAAGAAGTAAAGGTTTTCAGATATTTAGGGATGGCTTTGGGTAAGGGGGGAGGGATGAAAGGAAGAGCTGATCACAGAGTAAGGCAGAAGGAATGAGAGCATTGAGAGGGTGGTTGAGGGAAATTAAATGGAAAGGGGGGCGATTTTATCACATAAACTTAGATAAGTATGTTATTGAAAAAATATGTGTTCCCAGCGGTAACTATATGGGTGTGAAACATGGGGGTTGATGCCTAGGTCCAAGAAGAGTTTGAAGTGTTTGAGAGAAGGGTTGAGAGCGGTATGTGGGGTTAGTAAAAAAGAGAGGATTAGGAATAGGGTGATAGAGAGAGATTTTGTGATTGAAGAAATGCGGTTTGGTGAGAAAGAGCCGGAGAGGGATGTTTAAGATGGTTTTGGAAACATCTGGAGAGAAAATGGCAGGAACAGAGGGTGGTTATGGAGAGTTTGGGAAGCGGAGGGGATACGGAAGGAGAGGCAGGGGAGACCAAGACAGAAGGTGATCGGATGGAATAAAGGAAATGCTGGAAGAGAGAGGGATGAGTGTGGAGGAAGGTAGGGTGTTGGCGAGAGATAGAATGGAATGGAGGAGGTGGGTGAGGGCGAGATGAAGGAAAATATGAATTAGGGAAGCTGCACGTACCACTACCCCGCTTAAGCGGGAATAAGTGTTTGTATAATAATAATAATAATAA
>JABUQX010126809.1:0-50382 GCA_015478945.1 Trachelipus rathkii | reverse complement strand
TGTAAAAAGCAATTAGTGCGCTGCACATGTCTATATATAGTTTTATAGAGATAAATGTAACTAATGTGATATGTAAAGAAAGTAGGTAGCAGAGTGTTATATATATATATATATATATATGTATATATATATATATATATATCGTCGCTGCTGAAACAAAAGGTCATAAACGACAGTTTTGGTGAAATTAGGTTTTCAGTGTCACTACACTAAAACAGTTTTTGCGCTGAATCGAATGATACAAGTTTCAAGTTTCTATGACGATTTTTTAAGCGCTTAATTCAACCATGAAATAGAAAATTAATGAAATATTTTTTTTTTATACCAAACAACATTAGCGTAATTTTAAAACTATTGTTGTTTCGAATATAGCGCTATATATATATAAAAATAAGAATAACTCTAAATATAAAAATAAAACTTACAATTTGACCCGTTTACATATGGCATTTCAATAAAAAAGAAAAAGATTATTTAATTTTTCTTTCTTTAAATCACTCTAGCTCTTGGTAAAATTATTTTATTGTCGCTTATGACCTTTGATCTTTCAAGTCACGATATATATATAGTATATATATATATATAGTATATATATATATATATATATATAGCAGCATATATATATATATATATATATATATATATATATATATAGCAGTAAAGATAGTATATATATATATATATATATATATATATATATATATATATATATATATATATGTGCTTTTTCCATCGGCCGTTCATTTTATTATCAATGATTGTTTAAAAGGTTTATTTTTTAAAGTACATTAATTTGAAAAATAAATAAAAACAAAACCGTTTCTCAACAACGTTTACTCCTAAGTTGCTCGACTACGCAATTTTAAATATATGAACCTTTACCTGGTTTTGCATTTCCGCTTATGTTATTTCTTTTTTTTTTTTTTTTTTTTTTTTTTTTTTTTTGTACTATTGTCTCCTATTATTTTCTTACCTTTCTAGCACTTCCTTTTTAAAATTATAAACATTCCAGCTCTAACAAGAGTTCTGTATTACGTATAATATATGAGGCCCTTCCTGTGTCCTTCTTTTCAGTGCTCCTGTGGGTTCTCTTCCACATTAACAATGCAATAGAGAAAAGGTGTTCTTAGAGAAGCTTTATGGAGAACGATGTTGGTCTTCATGTATAGTCCAAGGTTCGCCCCACCAGAGCTAACAGTGATTGATTATGTTATAGTAGCAGCAGCAGCAGCACAGCAGCAACCATCTATGGCGCAGGCAGCAGAAAGAGTATATATATATATATATATATATATATATATAGAAGAGAGCAGGTGTTATGTGAAGATAAAGTAAATGATATATGTTATATATATATATAAACCAATGCCATTATATCGTAAGTGCAAAGATAGAGATAGATTTTAATTTGTTTCCTAAAAGATATTGGCTTTAAATGTCTTAATTTTTTCAATACCGGTGTAGTGAAACCAACTGATCGTTTCCCAAGTTTGACACGCAATACTGATTTATCATGTCTTCGGCACTTTATTTTACCTGTCTGCGGAATAAATACTTTTGTCTCTCATTTTTAGATAGTTAGTCGTGAAGGAATTTCGTATGGGGAGGAGTGAGGGCGAGCTGAAGGGAGCCCACCCACTGAACCTCCCCAAAAATACTATTCTCTTAAAAAAAGCTTTTCGGTATTTTCAGCTTAGGTAAAATAAGAAAACATACCAGAATTTATCAGCATAATTCTAATATTCCAAATCAGATAAAGTAAACGCCGAACCGTTTGTGGTGTTTCTTTTGTGCTGCTATAAATCGCGCCAGTGGATCATTGTTCTTCTTAATGTTCTTCATCTTGTCTCCTAATGTTCTTCTTCTTGTTCTAAACCCTGTTCCCATTTTAAAATGAAACGGTTATCTCCTTTTAGAGCTTTATTTAAACATAATATGGTAAGGTTCTTTTTCCCAAGCCTCTCACTAAAGTTCCCAGATTCCTCCTTCACATTAACTGCACGAGCGGTGCTCTGGCGCAGGGCAAAGAATGCATGTTAATCCAAAGGGTGCATAGTCCGTCTTCACCACCTCTCCCTGCAACTGATAGGCAGTGAGAAACTACTGGCGGAGGAGGCGATAGAGCATATATATAGCGTTATATACAGCAGCAGTGTGAGGAGGGCAGCAGGTATATATATATAAGGAGAGAGCAGAGAATATGAGAGTGATATAAGTAAGAGTAGATATATATATATATATAGATACATCTGCTGTTTATTATTCCAAATGATATATTTTTATCTTTTTTTTAAAAATTGGTTGTTTTTGTTTAAATGCATTCAACTTTTTTTTCTATTACAAGGTATGTTACCACAAAACGTTTCCTCTTAGGCTGTTCAGACTACGACAATTCACTATTACATAAATGCATAAATTTCTTGCCTTTTATCTTTCTGTTCCAGGAAAAAGACTGATATTTTATTCTCCGGCTCAAGGTGAAGTCAGTTTGGGGAGGAGTTGAAGGGAGAGGGTTATGGAGCATGGGCAACATTGGCCGACACCCCTTCGGGATGTTCAATCACCTAAACTCCTTTAACCATTTAACATAAACCCTATTTGAAAAAAGTTTGATTCCATGAAAAATATATATCTCATTTTCGTATTCTCATTAGAAAAATAAAATATTAATAGTATTCACCAGTATAACTCATATTCGATTCAGGCATATAAAGTAAAAAATGTGCCGAAAACTTTAGGTGTTATCGTATACCGCGTACTAGATATTGTTTGAGTGACTAATTATCTTCTAATATATTTCGGTCCCTATCTCGCACCATTTTTTCGAAGTAGAATAGTTAGCTCTTAAGAGCTTCTTTTAAATATATAAGTTTCTCATTCCCTCTGTCTTTGCTCACTTAAGTTCCTGTGGGTTCCTCCCTTTCCTCCTTAACCTTGCACGAGAAATGGATACTCTTGGCAGGGAGGATGAAGAACGATATTAGTCTTGCATGTTTAGTGCAAGGTTCGCCCCCTCCAGAACACAGGTGATTATATATAATATAGTGTATATAGCATATAGCAGCAGCATAAGGCGCTGTTGGCATGCTGGGCGCGTTGGTTGCGTTAGTACAGTAGCGTATGGCATATGTTATGTTGTTATATGAGTATATATATGAGTATATGTTAGCGGCATATATATATATATATATATATATCGGCAGCTGCGACATATTTTACATTTTTTTCTTTTTAAAGCTTCAACGTTTACACACATTCAATTTTGTTTTTAATTGGCAAGGTATGTTTCCTACCAACGTTTCCTTCTCTAAGCTGCTCGACTACGCCCTTTCGCATTAAATACACAAACTTCTAACCTGGGTTTTAAATCGCTTACTGTAAAAAAAACAGTTTGAGGGACTATACCTTTCTAGCACTTTTTCCTTTAAATTAGAAATATTATTTCTTAACTAAAGCTTCTTATTACCTCTGGCACAATCGATAGAGCGGCAGGGTTGCATGGCTTAGGGCCAGGGTTCGATCCTTCGCCATTATCCTAGGTATAAATTACCTAGAGTAGTTCCCCTTCCTATAATTGGGCGCTGCCCTTGAGGTGTGTGACCTTTTTTTAACAATAAAAAATATAAGATTCTTTTCACCATCTATCCTTGTTTTTAAAAGTTCCTGTGGGTTCTTCCCTTTCCACTTTGACCTTGAACGAGAAAAAGGCCTTCTTGGGAATGAAGATGATGAACGATGTTAGTCTTGTATGTTTAGTCCAAGGGTCACCTCCCCCACAACACAGGTAATTATATATATATATATATATATATATAGCAAGTAGCATAGCAAGAGCAGAGTGAGCATATATATATATATATATATATATATATGAGTGTTATATATATATATATATATATATATATATATATATATATATATATTCGTCGTGACTGTCTCTCATTTAAAGGCATGAGGGGAGGTAATGGGGGCTTTCTTCTTTGATTCAGATCGTGTTCTTCTATTTAACTATCTGTTTCTAGTGCATGTCGCTCACCCCATTCCTAATATATGGGGATCAGTGGGGGGAGACAAAGAAAGAAAGATATACATAGTAAATGTACACTAAATAATACTTTTTATATCGGCAGTTTTATATATTTTTTATCTTTTTTTTTAAATTAAATTGTTAATTTTAAATTGTTTGATTTAATTTTAATTTAATTTAATTTTAATTTAATTTTAGTTTTATTTTAATTTAGTTTAAATTTAAAATTTTTAATTTAAAAATTTTATTTAATTTTTTTTTTTTTTAATTGGCGAGGTATGTTATCCCACTAACGTTTCCGCTTAAGTTGCTCACTTACACAATTCCACATTTTCACAAAGTTAAAGAGGACTATTGGCTCCTCTACTACGTTCTTCACTACCTTTCTCGCACTTTATTGTTTTAAATAGAAACATTATCTCTAAGAGCTTGCTATTAAGTATAATATATAAGGTTCTTCTCCCTCTGTCCATCCTCACTAAAGTTCCTGTGGGTTCCTCCCTTTCCTCGCTAACCTCCAACGAAAAAAGGGTGCTCTTGGATGGGAGGGTGAAGAATGATGTTAATCTTGTCTGTTTAGTCCAAGGTTCACCTCCTCCAGAACACAGGTAATATATATATATATATAAATATAAATATATATATAGTATGGTGAGAGTGAGGTATATATATATATATATATATATAGATATATATATATATATATGCTATATATATATATATATATATATATATATATATATATATAGTTATATATATATATATATAAGGTTATATATATATATAGGTATAGATAGATAGCTATATAAGAAAAATATATATATATATATATATATATATATATATATATATATATATATATATATATATATATATATATATATATATATATATATATATATATATATATATATATATATATAAGGTTATAGTTATATATACTTTTTTAATCTAAAAAGGGAGAATTTTATTTTTTTAATTTTTTTATCAGTAGAATTAATTGAGTAATTTTCTTTGTGATATTGTAAAATGTTCATTATGTCTTTGCTATTCTATAGGTTAAATAGAAGTTTTCATCATTTTTACTTGTTTCTTCTGCTGCTACAAATAAATCTAGAGTTAAATAATGTTCCTTCCAAAGTAATGAATATAGATTCACTCAATATTGTTTCTTTGTTCTCCTTAGATCCTATCAGTGATATATATATATATATATATATAGATATATATATGGAGTATATATATATATATGTATATATATATATATAAAGTATATATTATATATATATGTTATTATATGTTAAGTTATATTTATATATTACATATATATAATATAATATATATATATATATATATATATAATAGTAAGGTAATGGTGGTGTGTAAGGTTATATAAGGTTGTTATTAGTTATGTTATATATTGTTATATATATATATATATATATATATATGCAATGAAGTTTGGTGGGATTGTTCAGTTATCTTTGTACCGTTCCCTCCAATTGTAAAGAACTTCGGTGATGTGTTCGTCTCCTTATTCTTGTTTCGATTTTTTTCTTCTCTTCTTTTTATATCTTTGGCTCTCTTTCTGAGACGAACTTCTTGTTTTTTTGTTCTTTAATTGGTTTAAAGGTTAAACGACTTGTTTTATGGTATTTTTTATTCTTATTATTAAACATGGCATAACAATATTTATAACACTTTCGTTACAAACGATAACAGTTGAAGGAGTTTTCAAAATAAAACATATATATGATAGCAGGTTGGTTATATATATATATATAAGTTATAAAGATATATATATATAAGGTTATTGGGTTATATATATATAGTATATATATAGTTATATATATATATATATATATATATATATATATATATATATATATATATATATATATAATCTTGTTGTAGTTCTTGTCTGTAGATGGGAGAATTATTTTGTTGTATATGACAAAGACGATTACATAATAAAAGACAAAATAATTCTAAATTATAAAAGTTATACTATAATTAATTTTTTTAAACACTTTATGTTAAACTTTTCTTTGTTTTAATTATTTGTTCACTACATAATACTTCGTCTCTTAAAAGCAGAGCCATTAAACACTAATATGAACTTTTGGTCCTGTTTCTCAGTAGATGAAGTGGTCTTCATTGAAGGCGAATCAATAACTGAATAAGGAATTTCGTAGCATAGGCTTGTATGAAGCTTGATGTTGATTTCTCTGGTGCGATTTTGAATGAAGTATGAATCACAAAGAAGAATGCAGCTTGAATGAAAATATTTATAGGGATAGTGATGTGAGGTCCTATATTGTAGTAAACATCACTGTATTGAAAGTGATTTTTCTCCATTCTTCTACGATAACCGATATATTTATAGTAGTATGCGTGCTCCAGTTGATTTAAACGTACTACGAAATACATATTGGTGATGAATCCTTTCTTCAGGTAACCCATCCATATATAGTAGCAATGGTATGTGGTTCCAAATTATATTGCACGTATTACCATACATGGATGAATCTTTTTTCTATTTTGACCAAGGATCTCTATAGGCGAAGTGGAAGTTTATCTGAAGATGTAATATGCGAGTTCTTCCATAGTGAGAGTAGCTAGTTATCTTAGTGACGACGGAAATAGACACGTTAAACTGAGGCTGGTAGGCCTGGGATTAACAGTGTGACTGTTGTTTACGTCTTCACTGGTCTGCATGTTACTTGTTGTTGGAACAATATGGAATTGTTGTTAGTTGCCTGAAGGCATCTTTTAGAGGGTGTTCTTCTTTCCGGGATCACCAATTATGAAGTTGAGTAGTTGTTCCTTGTTATCCTTTGTACTGTTCCTCCGCTTCAAAATTAGGTGATGTAGTTCGTCTCCGTATTCTTCCGTTTCGATTTTTTTTTCTTTCTTCATCTTCGGCTTTTTTTTATCTGAGACGAACTTGTTTTTTTTTATTATTATTTTAATTGGTTTAAAGGTTAAAAGACTTATTTTATGGGATTTTGTATTCTTATTATTAAACATGGCATAACAACATATATAGCATTTTCGTTGCAAACAATAACTGTTGAAAAAGTTTTAAAAATAAAAATTATATTTATAAAAAACCTTGTTGTAGTTAATATCTGTAGAAGATGGGAGAATTATTTTGTTGTATATGACAAAGATAATTACATAATAAAAGACATTAAATAAATGTTATAAATTAGTAAAGTTATACCATATATACCATAAATATTTTTTTTCCTTTTTTTTAAACACTTTATGTTAAACTTTTCTTTGTTTATAATTATTTGTTCGCTTCATTATATATATATATATATATATATATACTTATTTATATTGTTATATGTATATATATGGGCATATATATAGAGCAGCAGCATAGCAAAGAATAGCAGAAAGAAAGATAGTGTATTTGAGCATATGGCTAAGTGCATATATATATATATATATATATATAGCAAGGTTGTATGTATATATATTATATATAAATTATATATATATATATATATATATATTGCTTCTTTATATCGACAGTGATATATTTTTATTGTTTAGAATAATTATAATTATTATTATTCGTAAGTTTTCCGTTTTTTTTTTAAATACATTGAAATATATTTTTAAAAACGTTGCAAGGTACGTTTCCCACCAATGTTTCCTCTAAGCGTCCTTTAACAATTATAACTTTTCCCCTTTTTTGTATCAATTTCTTTTTTAAATTAGTAAAACATTGAAGAACTTCTATCACTTATAATATATAAGGTTCTTCTTCTTCTTTTGTTCTTCCTCACTAAAAAGTTCCTGTGGGTTCCTCCCTTTCCTCATTAACTTTGGACGAGAGAAGGACGCTCTTGGAAGAGAGGGTGAAGATCGATATTAATCTCGTATGTTTAGTTCAAGGTTCACCTCCTCCGGCGCACAGGTGATATATATATATATATATATATATATATATATATAAGCGTTAGCATATAGCATATAGCATAAGGTTATGAGTTATATATATATATATATATAAGATATATATATATATATGTTAAGGTTATATATATATTATGTTGTTATATATATAAATATATATAGTTATATATATATATATATATATTATATAAGGGGTGAGTTTAACACCTCAGCAACGTGCTTTAGTGATTGAAACATTCATATTCAAATTTGGCGATGTTTGACCCCTCGTCCCTTGATTTGAAAACGCTAGATTTTTTACTATGGCACTACTTAAAAGAAACGGTTTATGCTAGTGCCATAGAAAAAAAATCTGCCGCTATCAAATCAAAAGAATGAGGGGGCAAATCAGCATCACTAAATTTTGACGCTATTCTACCTGGCTTAGTTTAATATTTTAACCACTAAAAACACGATGTTAAGGTGTTAAAACTTGCTATATTGAAAGTAAAGTAGTGCCATATGTATAAATCTGAATATTAACTCAGGGAAACGACGTGCCATTTATTACCACCAAATTTGACTTTATACTGCCTGGAAATTTTCCTTCAATGTTTTAATTCACTATAATACGTTGTTGAGGTGTTAAACTTCCCATTATATATTGTCAGGTTCTAACCTACGCGATAATCAAATCATAACTGACGGCAAACGCTTAAGAAAAGAATGGCGACGAAACTAAATGGTTACCTCTTTAAAAAAAAAAAAAAAAAAAATATTTTTAAAAGCCATTATTTTTATATATATATGCAGGGCATATTATACATAGTAGAGGAACAAGAAGAAGATAAAGAAGAAGGATGTATATATACATAGTTATGGTATATATATATATATATATATATATATATATATATATATAGATTGCTTATTATTAGAATAATTGTCATAATAGTACATTGTATATTTATATATATATATATATATATATATATATATATTGTTTAAATGTTACTTCGTATACATGCATTAAAATTTTTATTTAATCGGCTTGATATGATTCACACCCAAATCTTCCTCTAAGCTCCTCGACCACGCAATGTCACATTACAAATGCGAATATCTTAACTGTTATTACATAACATAATAAAAAAATGTAAGGGGAACTATTGTCTGTCTCCTGCTGCATTTCAGTAGGAACTGTTGTCTCCTACTGTATTTCAGTAGGAACTGTTGTCTCCTACTGTAATATTCGTACTCTTCCGGCGCCTTCTTTTTTTAAAGTAGAAATATTAGTTCTATGAGATTTTATTACTTATAATATATAAGGTTCTTCTCCTTCCCCTGTCCTTCCTTCACTAAAGTTCCTGTGGGTTCCTCACTTTCCTCATTAACCTTGTACGAGAAAAGAATGCTCTTGGAAGGTAGGATGGAGAACGATATGAACCTCGTATGTTTAGTTCAAGGTTCACCTCCCCCGGAGCACAGGTAATTATATATATATATAAGGTTGTGGTTATTACATAGCACTAACCTGTTATATATGCTATATATATAAGGTGGAGGCGTGTTATATATGGCTGTTATTATTGGGTTATATATATAGGTGAAAGTATAGCATACTATATATATATATATGTTAAGGTTGCTAGTTGTTATATTATGTTAGTTATATTATCGTGTCGCTTCAAGGCCGCGCTATTCCGCGTTTATCGTGCCTGGGTGTGAAAACTCAGTTTCTTTAGTGGAACCAAACAATTTTTCTGCCGAATTGAGCGATACATGGTTCAGTTTTCACGAGATTTTGGCCAATAACAAAAATAGAAAAATATTTGAAATCATTTTACTAAACAGCCTTTTAAAACAATTTTTTAAACTATTGTTGTTTCGAGTATATATATAAATATATATATATATATATATATATATATATATATTAGTTATGTATATATATATAAAGATATATAAAGAAGGTAAATATGTATATATATATATATATATATGTTATATATATAGTCAAAACGGAAAATAACTTACAAATTGAAATTCCAGTTGGCTCGTTTTATTTCTCTTATTAGAGAGGATTAAGTTTTTAAAAATATATTTAATCTTTAAACTTCTCTACTGTAAATTTTTAACTTGTCGCTTATGACCTTTCTTTTGAATGTAAACGAATATATATATATATATATATATATAGAGCAGTAGTATATATATAGTATGTAGTGGTGGTATAGAATATATACATATATATATATATATATATATATATATATATATATTATTATTATATATATATATATATATATATATATATGTATATATATATATATATATATGGAGAGATTGTAAAAAATGTTCTAAACTTCATTTTCGTTATGCGTATTTTGTTTTTTTGTTACAAATAGTTATTATTTTCTTTATTTTTTTTAATTTTATTTATCTTTTAAATAGTTAGGCATTCTGTACCAAACTTTAAAGTAATTTTGTTTCGCATAATTGCAATGTAAAATAACTGTTTTAATGGTACAAGCATGCAGCTTGGCTGCTATTAATTTTAGTTTATAAAATGCTAAAAAAAATCGCAAGTTTACATACGTCTTCTTTTGAATTTCTATAGACTTTTTATATATGTAAGTATATACGTATATTTATATAAAAAGAGAAAGATATATATATATATATATATATATATATATATATATATATATATATATATATATATGGTTAATAAGGTTATATATATATGAGAGAGCAGCAGTAGAGTATAGAGTATATATATATATATATACAGGCAGAGAGTATATATATATATATATTGGGGAGGTCTGGGGCATCATATTAATTTGTTAGTGTAAACAAATACAAATAGCTTAATCAAATGGCGCGAGGGGTTTTTATTTTATTTTTATTTTTTTTGCATTTATTCGTTGGAAAATATTTAAAAATTTTCATTTATTAGCCTTGTCGATTTAACATCCTCTCAAACTGTCTGGAGGAAAGAGTCGAGAGACCCCAGGTTCTCTTGATTTTGAGAAGCTGCTACCTTCTATTGTGGCCCCTTTAGTTAAAATAATACCAAAGTGTAAAGGGAAGTAAATTATTATTTTTTTTTAACTCAAAGGAATACCATAGGGTAAACCGCAAGATGGTAGAGTCGGGTCTCTGCCTCCCCGGTGGAGCCTCTAGGTGGACGACGGGCTTCGTCCCTCTGTCCCCCCCGTCGGCTCGAAGCCCTCTAAATGGGGAAATTTTTTATTATTAAATATTTCCAACGTGAATAAATGAAAAAAAAAAAAAATTATAAACCCCCTCCTTAAAAATTTTCCGCTGATTCCAAATATATAATTTGTTTTACCGTGCTGCCGTTCTCGAGTTACATCATGTCAGCTTTAGACACTGACCATATATATATATGAGCATATATATATATATATATATGTATATGTTATATATAGTATGAGCAGTTATATATATATATATATATATATATATGGTATAGATATGCGTATATATATATATATATATATGGTATATATATATAGGCCCCGTTATGTTGTTTTAAGACCCGTCAGTTTTGATTTTTCTTTGTTTTTAACATATTGCTAAGTATATGATACTAACAATGAATTTCAGTGGTGCATGGACATGATTCAAAGTTCGAAATATTTTAAATAATTATTTAAAAATCACATTTTTATCTAATAAAATTTTAAAAATTGAAATATCTCGAAAAAGTACAACACTTACAAACCAATTATTATTTGAAATCAGCGTATAACGCTTATTATAAAAATGTAAAAATATATATTATAAATGAAATATCTCGAAAAGTACGAGACTAACAGAAAAACCAATTATATATTTGGAATCAGCGTGTAAAACCTATTACAAAAATAAAAAAATACTACGAATAAAAATAAAAATTTAGGGCTCGATCGATGGGGACAGAAGTGTGGACGCTTCCATACCTCCCGTGGAGGGGCGGGCGGAACCCCGCGACACCAAAATACTCTCAAAGAGCGGGGGTCTTGGAGCACCCTCCCCCGAGGGGGGGAGCTGTCCCACCCTGTCGTTCCCTGGAAGGCCGAGAGACCCCACTCCTGCCATCTTTGGGGTCAACTGCACCTTTTTATGGAAAAATTTAAAAAAAAAGCTGACGGAGTCGTAAACGTAACTGGTCCCATATATTCTTTGAATCATGTCCGTCACCCTATAAAGACTGTTAGATCATATACTAGAAATATATATAAAAAAAATCAAAACTGATGCCGGAGTCTTAAACATAACAGGTCCTATATATATATATTATATATATATATATATATAAGGTTAAGCATATATATATATATATATATATAGCATAGCATATATATATATATATATTATATTAATGCAGTATGTATATATATATATATAGAGGAGAATATATAGAGTAGTAGTGGTAGTATATAAGTATAGGTATATATATCACAATTATTGACAGATGTAATTAGATTAAAATTAAATGACGAGAAGAAAATAAAATTGTTTGTTATCAGCAATAAGTTTCCTTTAAATAGACTGTATGACGTTATGATATTCCCCCCGCGAAAAATTTAAAAAGAATAAAAATAAGAAGTAAAAAAAAAATAATACTGAAGAAATTCCTCACCGAACGCGTGGTTTTGTGACGTCACGCTGTGGTGCCACATTCACTCTCTTTTTCCACTATTCGAAGAAATCATTGCCAAATGTCGTGAGTCTGTGTGATTCATGCTAAATACAAGAACATTTTTATATTACGTGAGAAGGGTATATAAATTTTATTGATTTTTCATTCCATTTATTTATAGGAAGCAACCTTTAGTCTCTGTGTCATAGAGTCTATTTTAGAATACATATTAATGCTTGAAAATTACTTTGCTTGTAAATAAAAAAGTTAGTAATTCTTGGGAATTCTTCAATACCGTTTAATAATAATAATAATAATAATAATAATAATAATAATAATAATAATAATAATAATAATAATAATAATAATAATAATAATAATAATAATAATAATAATAATAATAATAATAATAATATAAGAGTATTATTATTATTATTATTATTATTATTATTATTATTATTATTATTATTATTATTATTATTATTATTATTATTATTATTATTATTATTATTAAATAAATATATAAAAAAAATCCAACACTCTAGGCTAATATAGAATTAATAAACCCCTTTTTCTTATCTTCTATCATTTTTATCGCTTTAACGGCTTTCTCTTTATATCTTCTTTATTACGCCAAGTATTGTTTCGTTTTTTTTATCAATCCAGACGCTCTTTCAAGTGGCCCTCCGCGAGTGCCAGTTTTAGCACTCTCTAACGTGGCTCGTAATCGGGAAAGGTCATCGTTCTCTCTAATTTGCGATGCACAAGCTTTTCCTTTACCCTCTTTCAGGTACTTTATTATTATTATTATTATTATTATTATTATTATTATTATTATTATTATTATTATTATTATTATTATTATTATTATTATTATTATTATTTACTGCATTTGTAATTTTCTTCTTTCCGTGTTTCGTTTACCCAGAAACAGTGATATGAAGAATCGCTCAATATATTTATTTTTTTATACGCTTTTATTGTTGGCAACATTGTAAGATGTTCGCATTTCACTGGATTTTATTTATTTATTTATTTATTTATTTATTTATTTAATTTTATTTTTTTATTTATGGGCAATATCAATACCTCGTTCAGCTCCTCGTAGAATGTTTTACCTTGGCTTAACTAATAATAGTTCCATACATTTTATATAAACTACTACTGATTTGCAGATCCTCTATCCAATGGTCCCCCGAGAGTTCCGTCCCATGCCCTTGCCAATATCCTTCGTCAGAAGAAAGGCAATACCGTTACTCTACTTTGCGAGGCCCAAGGGTTTCCACTCCCTTCGAAAAGGTCTTTAATTAATTGGTTTATTCAACAATCTTTTTCTTGTTGAGAAATTTTCGCTATTTTTTAATAATCATATTTTGTTATTTCTAAATTTGAGCTCTCTCAGAGTTTATAAGATATGGATAAACTAATAAGGGTCAATAAGGTATGGTAGGCTAATAAGGGTTTATAGGGTATGGATAGTCTAATAACGGTTTATAGGGTATGGATAGACTAATAACGGTTTATAGGGTATGGATAGACTAATAACCGTTTATAGGGTATGGGTAGACTAATAACGTTTTATATGAAATGGATAGACTAGTAAGGGTTTATAGGGTATGGATAGACTAATAACGTTTATAGGGTTTGGTAGACTAATAAGGATTTATAGGGTATGGATAGACTAATAACGGTTTATAGGGTATGGATAGACTATTAAATCTAAGAAATAAGATCAGTGGAGTGTGAAGGAAGAATCAGCAAGATTAGAATGAGATTCATGAGGCTGAGACAAGGAGGGGAAGATGGGCATAAGGGTTGGGGATAACATCCGCGGGCATTCCTCAGCCCGACCTTCAGCTCCTACAGTATATATCCATAAGCACTCCCTCCACCCGGCTGGTATTGTCCCTGTTGAGCCGAAAGGAGCACTCAGCCCACCACGCACCGCCAGACCTACACGTTCTAAGTCTAGGGCCATGATCTAATGTGGAAAGGGCTCTAAGGTGAATCTTAAGATTGATTACTATATAGATGCATAATTGGAGATCTAGTTAAGAAGAATTTAGGCAAATATATGATTCGTACTAAAAAGATTGATTCAAAGGCTTGTATAATACAAGGTAAAAACGACATAAAAGCAAAGAGGGTAAGACAAAGCAATAAAACCTCAAACACGATCCAAACCACCCCCTCCATCCTGAGTGTCCATGACACGTAGTTCTAGGTTCCCGCCCTCATAATATGACCAGTCTACCTTCCGAATCATCATCCTGATTCCGTTGCATTAATGTTTAAGGTAAATGCTCGTAAACCGTGAGTGGGTGAGTAACATACACCAAATACAGTAAAAAGAAAGTCAGATTACAGACAATACGAAAAAGCGCACCCCAATGGCCGCGAACCTCTCCCCTGAGTCCAACCGAGTGCCTCCCTCAAATGTAGCATCATAAGGCGAAGGTTAAAAAAGACATCTAGCACTACATAATAGAGGTACTACCATATAAGAGAATCATAACTGAACTGAAAAAATTTCAGGCCTACATCTTTCCTTTTTGACGTTACAGAACATGTGCTGTAATGCTTTTACAGATTAAGCGGCCTAGAAAATCACCAGTGTAGAAAGTCTACGTCAAAACAAAATCACAGCCATAAAGGAAATCCAAGCCCAAACCAAGTCAAAGATAACACACACTGCCACGCGGCCACCCGGTCAAAAATCCAAAAATGGAAATAACGATATTGTATCAAAATTAGCGGATCTAAGGGTGATTTCAAAACCCAATCCACGGCGCTTTCCAAGTATTTCAATTTATTAGCATCACCAAGAACACGATGTAACATCAACACGAAAGACAATCAAAATTATATACTTATAAATAGCAGCTGACAGACGTAACAAAAAGTTTGCAACCACAACATCAATGCCACAGAGACTCAGAGGCACCAGTAGCGGTAAAAACAAATACAGTAGCTTCCGCAAAAGCAAAAAAAAGAATACCAATGCTCCCGCAAAGAAACGCAAAAAAAACACTAAACACAAACATCCCTAAGAAACCACACACACGAATAGACGGACCAAGCATAACCGCAGTAATTAACATGAACATAGGCGGTTCCAACAACATGTTGTAACCAGGCCAGAAGAGCCGGTAACTAAAACATTGGTGAAGTGAGGACACAAACACACCACCAGAACATAAAAAAGCCCTCAATTCAAAGACTAGATATGTGTGTACAACCGAGAAGTCCAATCCATAACTCTATAAACACATAAAACTAAAAACGGTAATAATGAGATACGCCCTTAGCACCTCTCAAGAGGGCCACAGAAGAAGTCACAACAATATTGAACTCAAAAAAAAGGGAACCCTACCTGTAAAAACTGGAACGGTAAAACCATTCGCTCACGCCTATTCCCTTACCTAAAGCGGATACGCGACACGAACGAGAGAAATATATGGCAGTTACGGTAAGACATTAGTTAATTTATTTAAAGCGATAATAAAAAATCCCAAGACTGAGCCGCTAAACCTAATAAAGGTTAACCACACCAAACACAAAACTTCTAGTCCCAGTAAGAAGCACAACTAACTCCCTAACCTAAAAAAAGAAGGGACAATAAACCCTTCCATAAGCTCCATCCAAGCACAATGAAGAATGACAAAACGTGAACAAACCCAAGGGATGTTAGCCTCCCAGACCCCGCCACTCCGGGGAACCAACAGTCAAATAACCAGATGAAAAGAGTTTTGAATCCAGACAAATAAAACACCTAAAAATAAGTTCTTTGAGAAATAAAATAATGACATAGTAGAAGTGTAAGTAGTTCTTATCCGAATTTAAAAGGACAGATAAATCAGGTAAAAATCAATAAACTACTCCGAACCCCTCCCCATCCCCCCTACCCACCGTCCACAGACCTTTTGGATCTATCGAGCTATAATGAGAGTTTCAGGTGGCCAGAGTAAGTACACATTGTGTCGGCTAAGACAAATAGTACAAAAAAAATAATGTTCTTGCTTTTTGCTTGAAACAAAAACATAACAATTGGTTTATATCACAAATAATTATAACTACGAATATATACTAACACAGCAAAGTTAAATTGTTTCAACAATAGTAATATAATGCTAAACATAGCTAGAGATATACGCAAAGGAACTAGGATAATATAGAAATGGTAACGAAGTAGACATGAATAAACCATAACCGACAACTGATGCCTTAACGGCTTAACGGAATAAAAAACTACTAAAGATACAAAATAACAAAAGTGAATCCATACTTAACAAACAGTAACGAAAAGTAGACCTGTAGACAACAGGCGTACAAAAATGACGTAACCTATTTTCACACTTGAATTTCAAGCAATGACATCCAAAAAATTATGATTGTTTTAATTTTGACAATTAAGTACCACTATCGAGTAACGTCGGCAGTTTCGGAGATTATACATTTCGGGATAAACAGTAGTCAATACATAAAGAAATGCAGTTCTTTAAATGGCATTACTAAAACCAGCGAATATTATGTACTAACATAGTAACAATTGATTATACTCAATCATTTAAATAGAAGTGACTTAAACAATATAAAGCATCAATATGTAGGACTAATGAATTGAGAAATAATGATAGAGTACAAAAACACCCGAGACCAACACCGGGAACTAAAGACAAAAACAATGCCCTCTACGCAACTTGAATCACAACATGGTATGAACATAAAAAAATTGACCATCCAGATCCATGCAACCACCCATTTAAAGTCATCACAGTAAAGTAACTAAGAGAAACTTTAACATACATGAAGAAGAATACGAGTAGACCTTTCGAATAGACTTTTAATTTTCAAGCATATATCTGCATAAACATGATATATAGAACGGATTAATTTTAACAGGTTGACATCAAGTAATAGAATGATTTAAACAACATGAATTAGAGAATCGTAACCGTTGTGCTAAGAATTATTTACATACAGACCGACGAGTGATTAACTGCAAACAGTAACAAAGGTGTAATTATACTCAAACATATAACATAATTAAAAAGTAAATAATAAGATTCTTTTTACAAAATTACATAATAAAATGGAATGTAATAAAGTTTACTGTAATTTATGTAAGAGCAGGTTTAAATGATCAAAATGAGAAAAAATACAAAGGAGTTAAATGCAACCCTTCCCCACCCCTCCCAATCATTATAGAGTCTTATTATGATCTATATATGAATCTATAAATTGATTTCATGTCCATATTTACGCCTAGATCATATCGAGAAATAAACATAAACAATGCAAAAAATAAAGTTACTTTAAATATTACTAACCAGTCGAGTTTATGACTATAGACATTTAACGAAAGTTTTTACATTTGTAATAATAAAGCTTTACAATATACATTTAACCTGAACTGTAAAGAATATAATGTGAAGAACAAGACGACAAAACCTAACACAAGACATAACGAGTACAGGAGGAATTAAACTACTAACATTAACAAATTCTGCACTTAACAACAGTAAAGTACCTATCACAGCGTACAAAAGCGTAACCTATTTCACACTTGTTCAAGCATATCTCTAGCATATCAATTTTGTTAATTTTACCTTAACAGCGCATATTTAACCAAAAATTAGGCATTGACCCTGTCTAATCCATCATATAGACAACGAATTATAATAGAAAAAACGTTCCAAATTTTTTTTACATCAACTTCGTAATATTAACAAAAATTCAATTCATAACCTCGTCTAAATATCATAATCTCCAACGAATAATTGCAAACATAACAAAGTTTAACCAAACATAACATAAAAATAACAAATTTATCCTGACCTAACATAAAAAACAAGTTCTTTGAATAAAATATCACAGTAAAGCGTAATAGTTTAACTGATAATTAGAAAGCAGTAAAATCAAGGATAAATCAGTAGATGTACAGAAAACACCCATTGGCCAATTGCAGGGTTACCCGCATACCCGCAGCCCAACCAGACCCTATGGATCATTGAGAACTAATTAGATTTACTGCAAGTCAAAATGTATCGCAGTACTAATATTGAGATAAAAAAGAACATATGAACATAAAAATAGGAGTTCTGTAGTAAGATAGATAGACTAAGACCTACGTAATAAATGCTTACGCAAACAGCCGAAGCAAATTGATCGCAACAGACGAAGGCCCGCAACGTAACACGGAGAATGCACCCCAGAGAAGATAGCATTTGAAAGAGACCCATCATTTGGGGTTACCTCGAATTAAGGGTGAGGGTGATAATAAGCGGGTCATTAAGGGCAGCAGGCAACCTATTTGATGGACATGTGACCTTAGATTAGTCAACCGGCTTACACAGATATAGATCAGGCCAAGCTCCACCCAGATGACCCACAAAAGGAGAGTGTCAGAAGATAGCCACTCGACGGTTGGGAACCAAAAGGTGAGCTTAAAGGTAGGTGTTAGGTGGCAATGTGTGACTGAATTAGCTGAATGGGGTTTAGTGTATGGGTAAAACATTACAATTTAACTAAAAATTGAGACTCCGGACGGACGCTGGGCAAAATAGAACATACCGAACATAGGGATAACAAATGATAGCATCAGAGTTAGATAAACACAGCGAATATGACTAGGATAGGGGTGGGCGGAATTCATGGAGGTATGAAGGAGAGATGTTGAATTAGGCTGATAATTAACTAGAAATAAAAGACATTAGGTAATGATGAGATAAAAAGCAAAATGAAGATTTATGTCAAAGTGTGTTTCTAGCCCATTATAGGTCCACCAATAAAGAAACCAAAAATCCCAAAGAGATCAATAGATCCAATAGATCATGGCTAAGAGACCAGAAGATGTTGAGGTTGGAGGATAGGTTTGAAGAAGTATTTTACTGATTATAGGGTATGTAAAACATTAAAGAGAATAAAATTAACAGATAGAAGGAATAAAAAGAGAAAGATAGAAACCGATTGAATCAAATTGAGAGATCAATAGATCGAGAGATAATAGAAATCAACGGGAATATGGGACAGTGGAAAGTGTATTGGAGTGGAGGTATATTGATGTTAGGCATCGGACATGGTTATAGGATATGATAGCTTAGATATATAGGAGGAGGTGATAGTAAAGGAAATAAAAAATATATTAAGAGTTAGAAAATAAAAGATAAGAATGAAAAACAAATAAGAAAAGAAAAACACAAGAAAAAATAAGAAAAAATAAAGAGTAAAAGAATAAAGTAAAATAAAAATATTAAAAACAGATAAAAAAAGTGATTCAAAAAAGTATGAAAACTATTGAGAAATAAATTAAGAGACAAATGAATACAATAAACAAATAAAAATAAAAAAATAAGAAAAAAAGAAAAAAAAAAAATTAAGTAGGAAAATAGAAGTGAAAAAATAATAAAAAGAAGATAGAAACAAAAATTAAAATTGAAAAGAAAATGATTGTGAAAACAAAATACTGAATAAAAAGAGTTAGTAGAAAACATCATTCGGAAGCTGGAGAATGACAAAGGGAAAACTATAGTAAGAAAAAGAAAGAGTAAGGAGAGAAAGTGGTTATAGGAATGATTATAAAAAGAAAGAAAAGACAGAAAAAAAGAAATGGAATAAAATAGAAATGACAGTATCTCGAGAGATAACCGAAGTAGAAAAAGACGAGTAGCGTCTGTCCATCTTGACTGTGTGTCCTCTGTACCCAAATTTCATACCCCGTTCCCTATGTATCAAATAAGTTATATCAAAGTTTGATTGTCAATACAAGCCTTACCCAACAGACATAGATTAGAGCTTAATGTAGAGAGGTAAGTCATCTTACCATTCTAGTATCTGAGTTAACAATCCTAATAGATGGTACTCTTCATCTTAGCATCCCTCTCTTCTCTCTCTCTCTCTGCAGATAGTTAGCTCCTCAGATCTCTCTCTCTCCTCCTCCTGTGCCTTCTCCTCCCTCGTCCTCTCTCGTTTCTCTCCTCTCTCTATACTCTTTCGTGGCGGGTGTTATTCGTGCGTGCTTCGTCTGCGTGCTGCTCTGCGTCGTTCGTCATTGGTCTCCGATCGGATCCTACCGTTCAGGTAGGTAGGGGAGGAAGAGTGGAAGGGGTTAATGTATTGGTATGATGATTGGGGTAGGTGGTGAGTGGATAGGGTAGGGAGTTATATTGTGATAGGAGGGATGAGGGTGGTAGTTTGATATTAGTGTGGGGTAGGTGAGGTTGGGGTTATAGGTGTGAGGGATAGGGATGGAGTATGGTGTTCAAAGTAGGATGAAGTGAGTGATTGTAGTGATGGGTGAGGTAGGTGAGGAAAGAGTATGAGTAAGTGAGGTAGCGGTTGAATAGAGTAGAGATATATAGATATATGATAGTATGATGATTGTAGAGTGGAAGTGATATATGTATAGGATGTGGGTGGGAGGTGAGGGGTGGGAGGTAGTATGTGTGTGAATAATTAGTATGACGAGGTGGTAGTAGGAGGGTGGTAGGTGAGGTGTAGGCGTTGGGTAGGTGATTAGGAGTAATATATAATAGGTGAGTAATTGTGAGATGTAGATATAGGTAAATTGGAAGGTGGTAGAGTGTGATGAGAGGTGGTAAGGTGTAGTGAAAAGTAGTATGTATAACTAATGATATGAGAGAGTGAAGAGGTAGTGTGATATGAATGTAGAAAAAACAAATAATAATAATATAGATAAATAAAGAAGTGTGAAATTAATCAGGAAGTGAAAGAACAAGTGCGTAATATTTAATATACCTATGAATTAATCATGAGTATAGATAAATAAATAGTATGACTTATGTGACTGTAGAATAGGCGATTAAATGATTATCTGTTATTTGCTCCAATAATAAAAAGGAGAGTAGTAAACATGAGTACCGTGTGGTCATAATCGGACAGGTGCGTAAGTTTGTAAGAGTTGTGGATGAGTCATGAATCGTGATGATCGAGGTGCATATAGTCATCTGGGATGGAAGATGGAGCGGGTGAGTGCGGTGTATGGGTTAATCTATCTATTACTTTATCTTAGATATCTTCTATCTAGTTCATATCTAGCATACTCTATCCTAATAGACATATTATTAATCAAATGTCTAAGCATATACTATACCTATTTATCGATATTACATAGTACATTACTGTTTTCAGAAGAATCTATCTATATATCTAGTACTAATCCTAATCTAAATACTAATCTGAATCTATTCTATCGGCCTATCAGTTGAATCTTCAGACTGTTTATGCATTTAATGGCATTCCATCAATATCATATACTATCAAGTTTAGAACTAATCATTATTCTAAAACTTAATCTGTAACATTCTGAGAGTTTCTGAATGACATAATCACTATCAGTAGAATACTATCTATATAGTACTCTACTTTACTAATCTAATATTGCGAGAATATAATATAGTAAGATGAAAGATATATAAATAAGTAAGAAATAGATAATAGAGATATAGTAAAGAAGAGAGTATGCACCGCAGTAGGGTAAAGCCCAAAATGACGCTAAAAGAAAAGCCCACCAGAAGATAGTGGCGGGCCTAAACCAAGTAAGCAAGGCCACATTGAACCGTAAGCCGTGCCAAGTGGTGAAAGCCATAACGAGGACGGGGTAATAATGAAATCAGTGAGAAGGAAAAGTGATTGTCCAGAACGGTAACCAGGAGTACATAGAGATAGAAGAGTAGAAGCATAAGAAACGTGTAAGGCCCGGTGAGTAGAGAGCATCGATGAAGAAAGAGGAGAGTGGTTAAGGAGAGGACCCGAGGATGAAAAGTCTGCTCACCTCAAACCCCAAGGGAATAGAGAAATGATATATAATAGATAGGGGCTATATAATATATCACCCGATAAAATAGGGTGAGTATTAGCCGAGGTAAATAAAGGGGTGAGAATGTCTCTAGTTTCCCCTCGTTCTGCCAAAATGGGCAATGGTAAGACACAAAGAAGAGAGAGCTCTAATCTGATTAGAAATCAAAATATAATGGAGACGGATACAGTGTTTTAGCAAACACGCCAGGAGAATCATTAAGTAGCGGCAGTATAATTAGGGAGAGCACGAAGTGTACAAAGAGAGCCGGCGAATCCCCAAAAAGGGGAATAGTAAGGGTATACCACCTGTGAGAGATCTGTCTGAATGCGCAGTTCACCCAATGCTGACGCGTTATACGTACACTCATCATCGTGCTACATCTCTCTTCACTGTCTCATTCCATACGCATAACGTAGATAGGTATGTGACGGTGAGTAAGATATGAGCTAACACACCGCTCACTCAAAATAACGTATACACTAAACCTGCGGCGCATAAAATATGAAAAAGTGGAAGATAGAAACGAATCCATAAAAGAAATAAGGTGATAATAATGCGAGAAAGCGTATATATATAAGTATACAGGAAGAGGATAGAGTGAGGTGAGGAAAGGAAAAGATAGTGGTGAGCGATTATAGTCTGACTGATAAAGGCTGAGTAATTATAGCATGACGCGAAGGTAATAACTGTGAAACTGGAGGAGCTCAAAAATTCAAACGCAGTGAGATAAATGTGGCACCTAATATGTATAAAGAGATGCACGAGAAAGAGCAAGAGGCGCGCCTATGCATCATCTAGCATACTCAATGAAGAGATAGGTGGGCGATAAGGGGACTAGAGAGGGATAGATGTGAAGTGTGAATCGAAGAACCGCAATAACCCTAAAGGTAGTCGGAAGCACCACAATAGAGGGGTAATCAACCAGTCAAACGGCAACCCGCATAACCGTGTGAGGGCTAACTGCTGCGATAAAATCCGCAAATGGACTATGATGGGGCAGAAGGTCGCGGGGAAAAAAATGACGATCCGTAGGCATCACTCAAAGATACGGCCGTGCGACGTTATATTAGATGTATATGATATAAGATAGATAATATCGAGAGAATTAACGATATTATAGATATAGTAGTATATAGATTATATAATATTATATAGAGAGAGAGAGATAAGATGAATTAGAATAATAATTATATAATATATTATAAGATGATGAATTAAGATATAGATTGAAGAATATAGCAGATAAGAAAGAAGAAGAGAAATATAGTATGAATATAGATGAATAAATAATAGAGAGTAATAGTAGATTAAACATAATAAGTGATAAACAATCAAGAAAACGGGAATATATAAGTAGGAGTGAGAAAAGCCCCACAGAAAAAGAAAAACAAAAGAAAAAGGACAAAAACCCCAACGAACGTCGAGAAACAGACCGCCGCCCGGCATTCAGTATAGCGCCAAAAGTAATAAACGTCTCTCACAATAGAATAATATTTAAGGATACAAAATAAGGGGTAAAAAGATAGGTGTGGAAAGGATAGGGAGGGTAAAGAGTGCAGAGAAAAATAAAAGTGAGGGGGTGGAAGATAATAGTGATAATAAAAGTAAAAAGTATAAAGCTCACACCATAAACAAGATAAAGAGGGATATAAACTATAGAAGTGAGAGTGGCATGTGTAAGGTAGAATAAAAGAGTGACTATAATATGTCAGGGTGGGTAGGTAGACGGCTATAGATCGGAAATATGCAAAGGCGCGTATGAGATATGGAACTCCATCCAGCCCCAGAGTGCCGGCTTGCTTGACTCGAGGCTGGGGTGCAGGGTAGAGGGGAGGTAGACCGTCAACTAAAAGTGATGATAATAGGATAAGAAGAGAAGTGAGCAGAGCCGTGTCGTGAAGAAAAGATATAGACGCGTCAGGTCCAGGTTGGTATGCGTGCACAAAAAAGTATTAATTACCAGCATGGACTAGTAGAAGAAAAGCGGACAGGAACCTCCGAGACAAATTGTCTGGGAAGCATAACGGGCATGGGTCCAACACGATTATCGACGCACGCACTAAAGCAAAATAGTGCTGTACATATAAAGATTAAAAGACAAGAACCACAAAAAATAAATAACGAAAAGAAAAGAGCCAAAAAAAGGAGGAAGCAAGAAAAAAAATGAGGAAAAAAACAAGAGAGGGAAGAGAAGGAAAAAGAAGAAAAATAGCAAAAGGCATGACTTTTGCGAAAAATGAATTATCTCAACACCGAAAGAACGCAGACCTACCGGCAAAATAGCTACGCCAGAGGCGAAAGGAAAGAAGGATAAGGGCAAATCGTACTTATGGAGGCCCAATCCGTGGTGCACCCAAAATTACACGCAATAGAACGAGAGAGACTGCCCGAGGATAATGAGCGACCTGTACACCAAAAGAACACAGAAAGAAGGTGTAAGGAAGGAAAAAAGAAAGGTGAAAGAAGAAGAGGAAAAGTGTTAAAGTAAATTGCCAATGAATGCGTGGTGTGAGAGAGGTTAAATTGTACCACTAATGAGGTGCCGGGAAAGTAAAGGTGGGCCCAAAAAATAGGTGGCGAGAGGTGTGTAGAGAAAGTATGGCTTAGAAGGAGAGACACCATACCGTTAATAAAAAGAACCTTATATTCCCTAACGGGATGGTGTGAAAAAATTAAATAACTCCCTCTACCACTGAAAGATTAAGAAAATGTGATAAGACGGGGAGCCAGAATGAAGTAAAGCCGAACGTTTCGTGGCATTGCCCGACCAAAATTTTATGCTTTTTTTTATGTTCATTTTATTATTCCTATTATTTATAATTTGTTATAATTACCCCGCCAAGTTGGATATAATATATCTACGATTATAAGGTTATAGTATAGTATTCTAGTCGATATATATAGATATAAGGGATGAACGGTGACCGTCTCTACTAGGGGAACTTAACTATATATTATATATATTAAGATAATATATATAATAATATAATAATATAATATAGTATTATAATGGATGATTTGGGTGTGTGGCGAATCTAAAGGAGTTTGAAATGACAGGTGATAAGATTTGTTAGTAGGGTGTGTAAAAGAGGGGTTGAAAGTAAACGTGTGGTCTAAAGAGTAAAGCGTTATAATGTATTGCACACGCGCCACAGTCTTCAGAGTCGACAGGTGATGTTAGAGGATTATCCATCTTGGAAACAAATGTCGAAGTATCAATACCTTATGAATTAAGATATAATGCTTGGCACTAAAACGGGACAACCGTGATTTGATGTGCATGAGGTTGGTGAAGTAGTGATAGAGTGGTGTGTGATGTTCTCGCTGAGGAAGTGTGGTGGGGCATATAAACTGTCGGACTGCTCAAGCCAGCGACTAAGTGTCCTCTAGGCTGCCTCTAGATCTCTTACATGTCTGAGGACGCCTGACCCGGTGTAGATACTAGTAGCATGTCGTCTGAAATAAGCGGCGGAGATGTCTAAAGACAAGTGGTGCAGAGGACAATGTTGAGGGGGTCGTGTAGGAGAAGAAATGATATATGTGAGAAATTGATCGGTATGGATAGAGTCGGGTGGGGTGGAAGAAAGGGCAAAGGAAAGAAAAATGGAAAGGACGGGGAGAGGGTGTGGGGCGTGGATAATGTGCGGAATGAGAAGGAAAAGCCGGCGTGGTGTATAGCGGATGCCATGCAGTGGCGACGTCGTTAGTCGGGGAATCGATTCCGGCTGCGAACCGAAGACACACGTCGAGTCTTGGAGAGTCCACCGGCAGGAAGAATGCCGGGCGGAGACAATGGTGAAGAGAGTGGTGTGTGGCCAGAGGCGAGAACAAAGGGGCAGTCAAGAGAAATGAAGGGGCCGGTGCTGCGGGTGATCTGAGAGGCTAAGTGAGAAGCGGAAACACCACCGGGTGCAAGAAGGAATCCTCCCAACAAAGGACGTGAGAAAGGGCCAGGAAGGGAGAGGGCACCCTTCGAGCTTCTATTTCCCTCATTGGATGCTTGCAGAACGAGGAAGGAGGAAACGGAAGTTCAGACAAGGCACCTGAGGTTCAGTGCTGACCGCCACTCAAAAAGAGAAAGTTGAGGCCTTCTAATCATATGACTATATTATTAACAATTAATTTTTTGGGTTGGTGAAGCGATTGTAGGTTCAAATTTTTTTGTGGTGACAGAGGGCGCAGCTCATCAGATCGTGGTCGGGGGCGTCGAGGACCGCAGGATGGGTGTTCACCACGAGCGATTCAAAATAACCCTCGAATTGCCCGTGTGGTGGTGCGAGACTATAGCACTAGGAGGTTCGCAATGGCGCAGGATGATGTCGATCATATAGTATCTTCAGCCTCGCGCCCATGTATATGTATTTTAATATTAATGGATTATTTTATTTATGATTATAGATTTAATATACACTAATATTGACAGGAGTGAGCAAACTTTTGAGACCAGAGGACATTTCCAATGAGCAGAAGATAGTAGATTCCGAGTTATTACTGTAGTGCATTTAAATATTTATTTAATAGATTAACATAATATTGAATAACTATAAGCGTCTTTACCAATTGTTACCTTATTCCATATATATATATAATATATATTAATTATATATTATAATAATATATATTATAATATATATATTAATATATATATATATAATAATATATATATCACTCACCCACACCCTTGTGTAAACTTTAGCAAGACAGAGGCCATAAATTTCCACATTTAAGTACTAAGAAATGTTATAATTTTCTAAAATAGGTAAAATAAAATAAAATATAATATAATATAATATAATAATAATAATAATAATAAAATTAAATTTAATAAATAATATAATAATAAAAATAATAATAATAATAATTAAAAATTATATTAATAATATAATAATATAATATTAATATAGTTATAAATTTAATATATATATTAGTTTATAAGTAGGGTAGAGTATTAGTTAAATTTAAATCAAGCTATTCAGCAATAGATGAGTTTAGTTTATATAAGATAGTGATATATATTAGATAGTATAGTTAAGTTATGAAGTGGGTTACAATAAGCAAATTGTAAATATTTGTTACATAAGTGTACGATACACCTGCAAACCGTGTGTATTGTGTGATAAAATTAAAGATAACCGTCATACCGTCAACTCACCTGCAACGCGTGCGTGGTTTGTTTGTGATATGAGTAAGCAAACACCCGCAAAAAAAATTAATCCCTCATACCTCCTTCTTCTATAACAAGAATATTTCAGTCTACCGCTCCACACAAACGCAAAGCCAGTAGGAGTGTAAAAATAAGTTTAATAACAAATAGTATTATTGAGACAGTACAGAACCCCGTGTATAATGAACCATCTACACTATCTCAATAATAATGAGATGAGAACTCAGATGAGGTCACAATTTAAAAAGGGACTATGAGGATAACGTACACATAGATAGAGATAAATCAGAGAGTAGTAAACGATAAGAGAGAAAATAGAGAGAGATAGTGGGAGAGAGTAAAAACAAGTTCGAGAAGAATAACAATAACCAAAAAGATAATGTTACTAAACCCAACACGGTCACGATAAGTAGTGGAGATCCCCCAAGAACCTCCAGAAAAAAATAAAAGTAGGGATAGATAGAGGATGAGGAAAAATATGTGGTAGTGAGTGGGTTGAGCGAGGATTTTGTGCGTTGATATAAGGTGATGCTGTACGGCGAAGAGAGAATAGATGAGAGCCTGGAACGAATGAAGTAGATGAGATCCCCTTTGACAGAAAGAAGAAGTTGCCACGGAACGGCACACGCTGCCAGAACGAGAGAGAGAGAGACTCTTAGATGTTGTTAAAAGAAAAGGCAATACGGAGAATGTAGAGAGAGGAATAAGCTTAAGAAGATCTGCCTTCTCGAAAGCCATATACGAGTGTTCATACCTCAGAAGATAAGTATTTACGATCTGATTATAAAGCTTCCCGAGCAGTATGATTACCAGGTATAGCAGAGTTCTGTCGATAAACTGAAATATTGACGTTGATGTGTTAAATATACAGAACTGATGATAACACGAGTTATTGAAGATGAATCGGCTCTTCCATTACTTGCTGCTATGCAGAAGCTAAAGTTGAGCACCGCCCTTAGTCTCTGCACGGAAAACAAGCGACTGTGGCGAGATAATGAGAATAGATTCAAAGTCAATAAAGTGAGAGCACGTATTGGAAACATCGGTTCCTCAAAACAGAGGTTTGGCCACGTTCGGGCATGAATAAATTTTCGATGGACAGCCCACACTACCAATCCCGGATACTCCGCTGCCGACGCAGAACTCGTTGATTTGGACAAATAAAAAACCCGAAAAGAAAAAAAAAAGTAGAGAGAAGAGGAAGAATATCTTAGAATCGTCTTAATCGTAGTAGAAGCAGATGGTTTGATGAACCCCCATTCTTCTTCAGCCTCTTCGCTAGTCTATCCACATACAGCTGTCTTAACAATCACTTCCTACTCTATCTGCGTCTGCCTGATTCGAAGAAGCTATAGTAGATAGAGGAAAGAGAAAGGTAGCCAATAGAGTGAGATCAGACATTCTAGGCAAAATAGACTAAGTAAGACGTGAAAGAGAATATACAGAAATTATCATAATTATATTATATTTAACAGAGAAAAGAGTTTTTAGTAGTAATAAAAAACTGAATTAAGGATTTTTGCCTAACGTTTTTATAATAATAAAATATATAATTAGAATTGATGCATAAATATATAAGGTTCAATATCAATGTTAGAGATATGTTTATAAAAATATGTTTTTTAAAGTGAGAGAGGATTTAAATACTTCATTAAGCTGAATGGTTAAAAATTAAACATCACATTTTTTGAATCATTCATTGTTTGCATATATTTTTCATTTTTAATTAAGCAAACATTTAAAGTTGCAACAGGTTTTGGAGAAAACTAATAGAAAGTGATAGCATATATTGGGCATCTCATGCTTTCAATACTATCCATAAGCAGTTTTGAAACTTTTTTAATTAAGGAGAGTTACGATGAAATAAATAGAAATTAATGCTCTAGAAAATACGAACTCAAAACATAAGTTTCTCTTATGAAAAACTTTGTTATAAAACACATTCTGAGAATTAAGATCAAATGTCATGTTTAAAAGTTTAAAAGTAGTATTTTAGTGAAAAATATAGGTATTAAGTCACCAGCCATATTAATTTACTTATACGGTTGACAGGTCGTTTTTTCCCCTAATTATGTATACACATACGTTTATATATTTATTTATATATATATATCATTATGATAATATATAATATAATATAAATATATATATATATATAAATATATATATTATATAATAATTATATATAGAAAATAATAATATAAGTAATAAGTATAATATATAAAAGTAATTTAATATATATATAATTATAATAAAGAAATATAGTAAGATAGATAAGCAAAGGATGGCATGAAGAATAGATGTAGACAATTTAGCAGGATGACGGAATCAACATGTTGTAGGAATAAAATGAGGGATAAAGAATAAACGGGACATGTTAAGGAAAAAAAATAAAAGCCGTGCCATCACGGAAAAAAGTAGTAAAAAAAAGGTCCGAACTGTGTATAAGGAAAACTGCTAGTTAAATATACCGAATATCAGGTAATAACTCGATACGAACTGAATCATGAACTCGAAATCAACTAAGTATAAACCAAATCCTGTAAGATGATATTATAGATAGAGATATATGAAGAGTAGTAGATGAAGAAATAATTTTAATCTCGGATTAGTATAGAATATATATATAAAGATAGATATAATAGATATTAATTAATTTAAGTATATATGTAATGTAAGAATATAATAAGATATATGATATGATGGAGAGATAAATATAATATAGATATATGAATATATATAAGATATGATAATTAAATTAATATATATATATATATCATTAAATATTATTATATATTTCTGTTCATATACCTACTATATTAAGTTACAATATAATAAAATATATATACTTCAGCTAACTAAATATGCTTTAAAAAACATAATTATGTAAAATACTTATAAACATAATTAAAAAAAAAATCTTTTGATTTGTATCCCAAGCCTTACGGGTTAGTTTTGATTCCGGAAAAAATATAGAAATTAAAAAATAATAATATAAATTTGTAACGACGAACGTGTAGCGGCACGGGCACAAGAGTTGACAAGCCCCTCATTCAGACTTATTAGCGATGTGTTGCGCATGAGTGCGGATATGACTAGAATGATTAGTAGCCGGTAGATGCGGGCCTATAGCCATTTATAGCGACGTATAGGATGACACTATTAGAGTAAACGGTCATTATAAATTAAGTATTATAGATTAATATATTATAATATAATAGTTATAATATATGATTATATATATAATAAAATATATATTAATATATATATATAATAGTAATATACAACAATTAATAAATTATATAATAAATTATTATAATAGATATTAGATATGAATAAGATAATTAGATTAATAATAGTATTATAATTATGAATAATTAATATATTAATATATAGATAGTAATATATATTTAAAGATGAAATTAATTAGAATAATATAATATATAAGATAATTATATAATATATCTTAATAAAATATATATGTTTTTTTAAAAAGAGCCACAATCCATATTTTTCCAAAAACTACAACAGCTACCGAAAAGGAATACATTGCGGGAATTCTGGTCCAATAGTGTGCGGAAAATTGAAAAAAAAAAAAAAAAAAAAAAAAAAAAAAAAAAAAAAAAAAAAAAAAAAAATATGCGTTGATGAAATTACAAGAGCTACAGCGAAAAGGAATACATTGTGTGGAATCCGTGCGTTATCTGAAGGGAGGGAAAAGGAAAAAAAAATAAAAAGTTAAAAAAAAGATGGGAAGAAGTCATGAATAATAGGAGGAGAGGCCTTAAGGTTGAGAGGACAGATAGTGGACGGGGAAATAGAAATGTAGACTGGTTTGCATAGGAAAGTAGGCACGGTTTAGGGGGTGTGGAACGTATTAGTATAAGAATTACCACTAAAGGATAGGAGTTAACCGCACCTATATAGGCAGGTCAGAGAGTCTGGATGCGGACGCTGCGGCCTACGGGTGGGAGGAAACGACGGTGAGACTAATGTGCCCCCCGCCGAGGGGCTCCGAACCCCTCGCCTTGAGAGTGATGTCGGCGGGTGGACCTCTGGCACCCTCTACCCGACGGGTATGGGGAGTGAAACTACCCCCGGTAGGCCCACGGCGGCGCAGAGCCCTCACCAGAAAGTGTCCGGGTAAGACCACAAAAAAAATACTAGATATATAGATAGATCATATAGTTTCTTTTTTTCTTTTTTTTAAAGTATTATTTTGTTTTTTATATTTTATATGAATTTTTTTAATTATTTATTTATTATTATAATATAATATTATTAAATTAATTTATTAATTATATTTATTTAATTATAATTAATTTTTGAGTATATGAAAGTATTTAATTAAGATGATATGAATTTTAAATTATATTTATTGATTAATATTTATCGAATATTATTATTTCTAATTAATTATTTTATTTTTTATTGTTCGAAAGAAAAAATTACGGAACCTTGGCCGCATATGGTCACTTTCTAACCGTCCCCGGAGAAAAAAGGAGGATACGAAGGGGATGAGAGGTGGCGGCGGCGGCTGGCGCGAATTGGCCCGCAGCAGGGTGGTAAATATATCAAATAAAAATTCCCACAGCGGACAGTTAGGAGCACAAGAAAATCTAGGGTAGGCATAGAGCGTGGCCCAAGCTGAATAGCGGCTCGAGAGATGTGGGGTGACAGGTCGGCGGTAAATGGCCCAGACCGCCAAAGCCGGGGGCCAGACCCGGAGGATGGGAATAGTAGTTTCGCGTCGAAACGCCCCGTAGACAGTAGCACATATACTGATATTATTATGGCAGATAAACAATAGCTAAAATTATACGAATGAGATGACTAGAATATTTACTTCTGATGATGCTCTTGGAATAGATAACAACCATTGCGATTTAATAATATGCACCCAGCACTCATATTAGCTATTTATTCCTTGCTCCAAAGAACACTATTATGCTAACCTTTCGCAAATTACTGCTATAACACACTAAGTTTTTTTTCTTGGGTCCACAGGACTCCAGAGCCAAAATAATCCCCTTTACATATCTAGCAAGGTTAAATAAAACTTGATTATTGAGAAAACCATAGGTGGAAGAGCCATTAACAACTTCTGTATTTACCTTGAGAAGAGTTTGATTAAGGAAGGTAGGAAATGTACATTGTTGCCACTGTATCTGACCCAGCCAAGAAGATGAGAGTATATTTTAAAATAAGGTACTAAGTATCGATTTATTGAAATAGCATTTATTATACATCACTTCACTATCTATGAACTTGAGAGATAAAAAAGAAGAAAGAAGGATAGGACACACTGTATATAGGAGATATTATACTTAAATAGAAAAAGCTAAAACTTAGATACTGAGAGACGGATTTATAGTCCTTGGGTCTAAAAAATGTATAGTACCAAAATATAAAATAATAACTATATAATGTAGAGAGAAAAGAAAACTAATATTAGAACCCCACTAAGCGTTCTAATTAAATATCCCTGATGGACAACCACACCTATCTTAACTAATTTTATGAGCCCTTTGAAGGACTTATTGCCGAATTATGTAAGTAATGTATACAAACGACCCTGGATTTCTATTCCACATTATCAAAAGTGTTGCTAATTACAGTCGAGGACATGAAAGGATAAGCACTGTGATTCAAAGTCATAGATATGGACGCACAAAGAAGATAAACTTCGTATCAATGGGTACAGAGAACGATTAATGTGAAGGGAACCTGAATACAAGAGAAAGGACTTTATAGATAAGAATAGATAGAAATAGAGTAATAAAGTTATATGGAAAACAAAAGATATTTAGAGTTGAGATATAAGATATATGAAAGAGAAAAATAGTTTAAGAGATATTTTTAAATCTAGTTGAGAGATGTTACATAGATTTTTATTAATTAAGTGATAGGCCGTAATGCACGTAATTATAGCAAGTAGAAAGAGTTGAAGGTGATTGGCATATAAGGTATAAGATATATAATATAGATATAATAATAGATAATAAGAGAACAGTGGAAACTGAACAAGAAATTACAAAAATATATGAAAAGATGGTAAAATTTAAAGTGAATATGAATGAAGGGGAGGGGTAGATTAACTGTAGTAGTGGGAATGGGTAGTAATAATATAAGAATGTAAAGTGGTAACGTAAAAAGATAAGAGGGAATAAGAAAGAACTGAAGAAGAATGTAAAAATAAAAAGAAAAAAGTAAAGTAAGAAGAATAGAATTAACATAGAAAAAAGCAAGAATAAAGTAAGAAGTAATTATTAGAAATAATAAAAGAACTCAAAACGCTAACGAATGAAAAAAATGAAGAGAAGTTAAAGAAAGAAGTTGAAGGGAGATAAAGAAAGAAGTTAAAGATAGATAAAGAAAGAAGTTGAAGGAAGATAAAGAAAGAGGAATAAATAGATGAATAGATAAAAAAACGAGTATAATTGAATAGACTGTTCTACATAATATAATACTTAAAATAGTCCGTATAAGACATTTGAAGTTTAAGATAGAGAGAATTATATAGTAATATATAGTATAATAATAGATAATATAAGTAATAATATAATGAATTATTAAGTAGTACGACCATTTATAAGTTGGAAATAGACTAAAAACGAAGAGAAGAAAGGAACAGTAAGAGGAAGTGAGGAATAGGAAAAGGAAGAGGAGAGAAGAGAGAAAGAAGAAGAAAGAAATAAAGAATAGAAAAAGGGAGAGAGAGAGAGAGAGAGGAAGAGAAGAAAAGAGAGAGAAGAGGGAGAGAAAGGAAGAAGAGGAGGAAAGTAAGTAGTTAAGGATTGTATTCTTTTTTAAGAAGAAGATGAAAATGATACTTCAAAAGAAATTAGAGAATAATGAGTGGAAAGATGAAATGAGAAGAAAGATATTAATAAAATAATTTAAAAAGAAAGACGAGAGAAAAATTAAAGGAATAAAAAGAGTCATAGATATTAAATTTAAAACGATAAAATAATAATAAGAATAAGAATAGTAAAAATAATAGTAAACAATAACAATTTATTTAATATGATGAATTATGTATATGTAATAATTAATAAATTTAATAAAATAATAAATATCATAATGAAAAATAAATTGTGAAGAAAAACTGAAAAGGGAGAGAAGAGCTGTGCATAGTCAAGATAAAAAATCACTAATAAAATATTAAAGGAATAATAATTAATAATAATAGAATAAGATAAAAGAGAGAGTTCATATAGATAATAGAATGAAAATATAATAATTAATAATAATAGAATAATTAAAATAAATAAGGAAAGAGAGTAATATAATAAAGATGTATACAGCAATATAATAAAATTCATTCACAATGATGAAATTATAATGTTAATTATAATGAGAGGCACTTCAATAATAGTAAACAAGGTCAAGTAATGGGCCCAGGTGGCACCATAATCGTAGTCCTCGAAAGAAGAGGAGGCAAAGCCCGGAAGCGAACTGCGCGGCGTTGGCGACCCGGGAAAAGCCACCCCCGCGGTGAGACGCAGACCGGGAATTATAATAATAATAATAATAATAATATAATAATAATAGAGAAATAAATAATAATAAATAGAATTAGAAATTGATAAATATAGAACAAAAGCTTGAGAAAATAGTTGTAACTGAATAAATGAGTAGATGAAGATAAATCTATTGCAAAGTTAGAGAATATAATATAAAAAATATAGAATAACATAAGTAAATAAATAATTAAATACAATAATAAATAATAGATAAATTAAATGAAAATTATAGAATAATAATTAGTAATGTAGAAAGATAATAATAGTAATAATGAAATAAGATGAGGAATAAATATATAGTGGTCCTACATCCAATAATAGAACTAAAAAGAAATAAGAAAGGAATAATAATAATAATAATAGAAATAATATAATAATAAAGTGAATAAATAATAATAAGATAATAAATATAAAGAATGAAAATAATAGAAGGAATGAAATAAAGTTAGAAAATTAGGAATTGAACATAAACGATTTATCTAAAGAAAGTGTAGTTCCCATTAAGTTAGGAATATAGAATATATGTTTTATCAATAATTGGTAAAATGGCCGATTATTACAGAGATGGTTTGAACCCAATTTTTATAATATGGCTAAATATATAAAGAATGAGACGTATTATTAGTTTTCAAATTAATTTTAATTCTTCAAATAAAAAATTGTAATAGGTATATTATAGCTCATACAGTAAGGAACTGGATAAATTGACGATTATTATGTTTTTGTAGAAAAGAGAAAGAGAAGTAAAGAAGTTAAGTGATAACCGGGATAAGGCAGCAGACTCTTAAAATATTGTATTTCACTCTATTCTTAACCAAAGTAATTTATGAATTTCCAAGTCATAATTCATGATTATGTAGAAGATTTATAAATAATATTTAACATAAAGTCAGAAGTTTGAAGAACGAGAAATTTATAAAGTTGTACCGGATAGCCTTATTAAGTATGAACGAGTGAAGAAAAAAAAATCGACTCAAAAAGAGAATGGAAAAGAGGAGGCTAGAGTATCGTAGAGAAGAGCGGAGAGGAACAGAGAGAAGAACTTAGGGAAAGGATGAGAATTGTTGAAAGTAATAGAGTGCATGAGATGATAACAATGTTAGTCTTGACACAAAGTTTTGACTAGGCCCGCTGAAGAGGAAAGGATAAGGGCTCAGAGAGGGGAACATGAAAGAAAGCCTCCAAATAAAAGCTCACCCTGAAAAATATAAACTGAATAGTAAACCAAGTGTGGCCTAGCAAATTTATCCGAACCAAGAATGTTAAGCAGCAATCTAACCCAACCTGTGGGGATGTGTCGCGCACAAGAATGTGGTATATAAATATTGACAGAGAAGGCTCATCATAGATAATCTCCAAATTGTGGTAAATAGAAAAAGTTATGAGATTAGCAATCCGTCGTGGTTGCGTACATAGTTAATCAGTATGTATATGTATAGATATATATATATACCATATAATATATATATATAAACTTATAATATATATAATAGAGAATGATATATAATAAAATTAATAATATAGAGCGTTGATAATAAAGAGGGAAAGTTAGAAGAATGAGAATATTAATATTAATTAATTATAACAAATTCAAGAATAAAGAACTCAATAACAATTCCAGATTCAACGACACTACCGCAACGAAGCATACGGGAACTTATGCAAGTAAAGTAATAATATAATATAATAAGGAAGATATCTGAGGGATGCGCCTTATATATACTTTTGTTACTGAATATTTGATGAAAATAAAAGAAATACTATATATATATATAGATAGAGAAGTATAAAAGATATATAATAATGAAAAATATATAATAGATATAATATATAGAAGAAGAGAGAGATATATATATAGATAGATAGATGAGTAATAATAATATAAATAAATAATAAGATATATAGTATATACTCTCGCTGGGGATTGGAGTAAGATAATATATATAACAAGCGAAAGTGTGATGAAATTCTGGAATTTAATATATGAGCTTGGAGTGGGGGGTGGGGAGTTATGCAAACAATACAGTATACAAGCAATATTCCGTTTCAGGAGTCAAGCGAGGCAGAGTGGTATCAGAAGGTGAAAGCGGATACGATGAGAACGTCCGCACGGCCGCCCCGCCGCGGGACCTCGGCGTCGGCCCGCCGCGCCGAGGAATGGAGTATCAAAGAAAAAAAAAGATAATATATTTACGGCGAAGAATAACGCCTCGTTTTCGACAAGATAGAACAAGGTAGATTAAAAATAAGACCTAAATATTGTATAACATTATAAAGTTAACAAATAAACAAGGATATAAACTAAAAAGAAGAATTTGGAAAGGTAATTAATACATAGAATTCAGTGATGAGGACCGAAAGATTTTAATTTAATTAAAAAAGATAACATAAACAAAATTACTGACATATAACAGAGGAGAAAAAAAGAGATAAGAAGTATACAAAAAGACTAGTATAGAAATGGAAGTGAAAGAACGAAAGCAAGGGAATATGCACTTAGGTGATATAAACTAAGAATGTGGAAAATAGAATGAGCACCCCGCAGAGTCAGAATACAGAGGAAGACTCTATTACTGAGTTGAGCGGGACATTGATTTGAAGGCGGACAACGGCATCCAAGGAGAATACCGTGTGTGTGCCGTAATTCTGTAAACAGAAGATGCTAATTAATTGGACGAGCTGGCTAATTCAAGTTGGTAAGAACTAAATTCACCACTGAGGGGCCATAAACTGTACCTCAGAACCAAATCGGGTGGTCTGTCACCAGCTAAAGAGACGTCCACGACGAAAGGAGTGCACACATAGCCAACTATGAAACAGGTATGAGGTCAGGAGACCCGCGTTGGCACAGACTGAAAAGACGTTTTGAATCAGCCTATGCACTATCGAACCTTAACACACAAAGAACTAGAGAAGAGAGAATGAGTGAAAAGATATTCAGTGCGTCGAAAATACTAAGTTAACGAGCAAACAAAATAAGAAATAGAGCTTGATAGAAGCGCCGTCAGTATGCATGGATAAGACAATTATTAGATTCAGATGCTTAATAATTGTAAATAGTAGGACGTCTTCCAGATGATGAAGATAAGGATACTTTTCTTTCTGAATGGCGTTTGTGGGCGGGGGGAGTGAGTTGACTAAAAAGAAATATTTCAGAATATAGTATAAATTCTTCGAATCCGTTAGCTCAAATGGCTCTTCGACTTTACTAGCCTAACCAAAGACAGGCTGTTAAAATTCCCACCCAGTTAGCTTCCGATTTGCAACATGAACGTAAACATCAAGAAAGAAAACGTAAGGAAATTGGTTACTATATCTGTTATCAACAAGGGTGTTAGTCAATGGGATAGAAAACGGGGTGAATCGGTCGGAATCGGAGACGTCAATAAGTTAAAATGGTAATTAGGAAAGAGAAGGAAGCAGTCAAATATAGATGAGAGGGAGAGAAAAAAAAGTGACGTCGAAGAAAGCAATTAAGGCAATATCTTTGGAAAGAAAAATTTATGGACGTATTCTTTCGTTTCGGAAAATAAAAATAAAAATTTTTGCTAAACTGTATATAGAAGAATTGATACTTTGCAATTTCTGTTGTCAAATGATGACCATATGTACCAACACAAAGCAATACGATCTTAGCGAAGGTAAATACAAGTAGGAGAGTTTAAGTAAGAAGGGAGAGATAATGGAGAAATGTTGAAAACTCTTTCTGAGGATAATTGATTAAAGTAGGCTACAGAAGTGAAGGAATTTTTCGTATGTCAGATGCGGAAAAATTACTAGCGGAAGATAGAAAATTGCTTGCATATTGTAAGTAGTAGAAGCAGCAATATCTTACTGGTACTTGTTGTAGGGATACTGTACCTCAAGTTCGTGGGAGAACTCGTTCTTCGACTTCTGAGAGATGATTGTAGGAGATATACTATGTAGCAAGAGAATAGATATGGGATAACGAACCCGATTTCCACAATTTAGTATAAGTTTTATTTAAAACTGATACTACTGTTTCTTCATAGAGAACGGTAATGAGGGAGAGACGTGCATAAAGAGACAGAGTAATAGGAATGCGAGGGATTAGAACAGATGAAGTGAGTAGATAATTACTTATACATAAGACAGCAAATGGCTCTAAATGGAAGAAGTTACCGTTGCAGTTAGAACAGAACCGTAAACAGTAAGAAAATAGGACACATTTCAGAACTATATGATGTGGATATTGCGAATAATGTAATATGGAAGAATGAATATGGAGAAGCAAGAGACACTTGAGGAACGATACAGAACTTGAACGCGAAGACGGACATAAAGGTATAAGTGTATTAAAATGAAAGCGAGATAGAGGGGAAACGTAGTAGAAATAAACAGGTTAGTATGAAGTAGTAACTAAGAAGCATTATTCTGGATGACGTGTAAAAGAGATGTTAATAAATAAAAATACCTTATAGTACGGCGGTACCTTGAATTATCTACGAGAGGCGAATGAATCACTGCTAACCATGGGCTCCGCACGCAAACCAGAGCACACCCAGCGGGCCAACCAAGTAGCGAAGAGGAGAGGAAAATAGATAAGTAGGCACCCAGATGATAAGTTCTCAGATTCTGAATAGATACTCATATGATGATGTATTGATGAATGTGGAAGATTCGAAAAGAGGATTATGATGGGCGAAAAGAGAGATGAGAAGAGTAAAAAATTAAAGAGCGTGTCTCTAATGAGAATAAAATTGATATTGTCTTATCGAGAGAAGAAGAGAGGATAAGAGAAAAGCGCGCAGCCAACCATACGGTATGATTTCCTCCTCGAACCCTACCCACGAGCCACGACGCAAAGTCCGGAGCTGCAAGAAGGACCAGACCATAATCGTAGCAACGCAATGTCCTCCCTCCCAAAGAATGTATGTAGACATCCATCAAGATAAATACGAACAACAAAAGGTCATGGAAAGGCCGTATGAAAAAGAGTTGGGTACAAGTGTCCTGCACTCAAGTATGGATTGTGAGATAAAGAGGGGAGTAACAAGAAGTTAGAATTATTTACAAATTAACCCTGATAGGAAAAGAGCAAAGTAAGCTGGATACGAATGACGTGTGACGGCAATGAATCATGTACCTCGGAAGGGCCTAACAAAGCGATGAAATTACTTTCTGCGTACATTGATTAGTTAGGAACTAGATACCTCATAAGTTCGTGGAGAACCTGTTGCATTGCAGACTTTCTGGATGATGTATTGATACTGTGCGGAAGGTCGGTAACCACGGAGTATCGAATTAGTAAAGTATATCTTTAAAATACTTTCCTATTGTTTTGTTTATCCTTTGGATGATGGCTCAGTGCTAAAACATTAAGTATATGATGCGGGAGATGACGAAACGATTGAAATGAGTACATTAAATACTGGATGACGATGAAGAGGGACATAGATACATGAGGTACTGCTATTAAATAATGAGAAAATGACCGTATCAGTAAAGATCACGTAAACAAGAATGCACATTTCAAATATGTTTGATGCGAATTCATTTATTTGGAAGTAAGAAGTGATATAATGTGAGAAGAAGAATAAAGCGAGAAACACTTAGGACAGACCCACAGAGAAGGCTTGACGCGTTAAACACAACGGAACTAAAGTTATATGGTTTAAGGAAAAAATGAAGCGAGTATATGGTTAAACTAGTAGATGAAAGAGATAAAAATAACGAAGGTTGAAGTAAAACCCTTATCATACGGAGTGAAAAATAATATATTTGTGAGAACTATTATTGAAAAGGTATGGGTGAGGAGAAAGAGATATAATGATGGGCAATAGAAAGAATCGAGGTAGCAATGGAGAGATATGGTTATTATAAGAATATCTAGATTAATGGATTCTCATGTAGAGTAATCAAAGCGCTCATAATGTGATGGGAGGATAGTTGTAAAGAGTTCGAAAGTAATGGCAGTCTCTTGATAAAAGAATAGATTGTAGTAAATGTACTTAGTAAGTCGGCGGAACAATATTATTGGTTCATAATTAAAATGGTCGGAAGTAAATATTCTATGCTAAAAGATTTGATGACTAGTGGTAGCATCCATATCGAGAACCACATAAAAAGCTACTCTTGCAGGAAAAGGAGAGAAAAATAGAAAGGAAGAGAGAGAAAGAATAAAGAAGAAAAATAAAAGGAATAAAAAAAATTATGTTGGTAACAAGTGCCTAGGCACTATTCATGATGAGGATAGATGATTAAGGGTACAGGGAAAAGGAGGAGATACATATTAAGTCAGGGAAAATAACACTAGAAAAAAAAAGGACGATAGAAGCATCGAATACCCGCACAATGGGGCCAAAAATAGCCCCAGAGTGAGCGACTGAACCAACCCACCGCGAAAACGTACCACGACCGCGAATCTTTTCTGGAGGAGTCGAAATCGTTGACATTGAATTGGGGTGCGCCTGAGAAGGATACTGAGGCTCTACAAGTGGATCTTTGGGAGAACCTAGTATCTGATGATCGACACGTTCTAGGAGGGAAGTTGATACTAGTGACGAGGAGGGTACGGCACCAGTTTCCATAATAGTGAAAGTATTTATTTTAAGAAGAAAAACTTCCATTATGATTGTCTGACTAAGGACGATGATTTGAATGGAGGTACGTGAGGAACAGAAAACATGGAGAGATATGAAGATGCGGAGGAAGTAAAAGATGATCAATATAACGATTAAAGGTAGACCATATCTTCCATAGAGGAGAACACAGATGGGAAGAGAAGACTATGCTAGGAATGGAAAAATTAGTGACTCAGTTTCGAAGGAGAGCCACGGAACGTGTAATAACAAGAGAAAAAAGAGAGAAGAAGAGAAGTAATTTATGTAAATTACTAAAATTCTGAGGAATTCAGAATTTATTGATTAGAAATGATAGATAGAAAGGACCTAAAACGATACGATTGAGGACACAAGAAACTTGAACGCGACACGGTAGAAGAAACGAGGATATATGGATATGAAAAAGTGAAGGAGCGGAAGATAATGAGTAGTATAGAGAACTAGTATAAATGGAAAGACAGGAGTATATAGAGAGAGATAAGGTAATGACATTTTCGTACGAGAGGAAGAGATGAGATATGATTTTGTGGAGAGGATTATTTAATAAAGGTGGAGAGATGTGGGCACGAAATACGTGAGTAGAGGCGTGCAGAGAGTGTTAAAAAGGGGATCAGTCCTAGGTCAGCACACACGAAATAGGGTGAGACGGCCACAGGGCGACATAAGGAGGGCGTGGTATAAATGCAGGACAAAAGTCCCAAGATACTGCGGTTGAGCCCTACGTTGGAAGGAAACGACGAATGCGAGATCTCTCTCTCGGACACCGAAATGAAATGGAGTTGTGAATTGAGACAGACATATGTAAACTTGAAGTAATTTTATGCAAAAGGAAATTTCGTATAACACGATGTTAATTTTTCGCAATATTAACGAGTGCACGCATAGAGAATAGTATATGAATTATTTGAGAATATTTATATATGAAGATAGGAAATATTAAAGTTTATCTACTCAATGAATAAATTATAGATGAGAGATAGAATAGCATCTGGAGTATAATATTAAGAAAGTATATATATATATGATATGAGTATGAAGATATATATATATATAGAGAGAATGAAAGAGAGAGAGAGTAGAAATATAGTAAAGTAATAGAATGAGAGATAATATAAGTATACACAGGGTAGAAGAAAGAAGAGGAGATAATTAATAGAATATATAAGAATAGTAATATAGAAGTAGATATGAGATGAAGAGAATAGATAAGAAGATAAGATGAAGAAGAAAGAGATAAGGTTAGAAAATGATAGAAGAGACGAAGCGGTGGCGACCGAACAAAACTTAGGCAACTCCATAAACGTAAAACCCCAAAGGAGCCACCGTGAACCGAGGAGGCACGGCCGGATAACAGCCGAAACCGTTATTTGAGCTCACGAGCCGGGGGAAAAAACCAACCAGGACTTCACACTACCGGAAAGGACCCGAACCTGACTGACCCATCCCGGCACAACGAGCCCATAACATGACGAGGACCTTAGACATGCCAAATGGGAAATGAATATAGATAGAAATGAAGGAGAGAGAGAGAAATGAATAAGAATTATATAAGATAGATAGATAATATTAGTATCAAAATAAAATAGATATATAATGAAAGATGGAAAATCCGAAGAAGAAGAAAGAAAATAATAATGAGAAAATTATTGACACTAATTATGTAATTGAGCTACGTAGATGAGTTATATATTATTTTAAGAGATATTATACTCATATAACTGTAGTAAATCTTGCTGATATCTTTGACCATCTAAATATATCCATTGGTTTTCTGAGCTGTGGGAAATGAAGGGAGGATAAATAGAGAAAGAGACAATTTGAGTGGGGATGATAAAAGGAAACGCAAGAGAGAGAGAGAACAAAAGTATTTCAAAGAGGATGAAGAGAGAGAGAAAGGGATAGTATAAGGTACTAAGAGATATACAGGCAGCGGCAAAAGGGTGGGAAACCCGGCGAACCTATTACGAGGAGTCGGCGGACGAACCACAGCTCCGGGTACTCAGGGGAAAGACCGAGGCCGAGCGCGGGAGCTAGCGTTGGGGACAGGAGAACGAGGACCAATGAATGTCAACCTCGAGAATCAGTCCCGGAGAGACAGGAAGCCGACGATAGGGGCCAATAAGCCTAAATGGAAGGAGGTGAGCGTAAAACTCTTTTCATTGCTCTGAGCGAGGACTTCTGGGTAATTTTCAAAGCACAGTCTCCGCGCGACAAACGAGAGGGGTGGTTCCAGGGGCACAAGGATAAAGGAAGAGAGAGGAGGCGTCAATCGTATAATTCGGAATGAGCAGAATCTGGTGAACATTCGTGTAAACAGGGTGAGTTTTGCTGCACAGCGACGGGTCGGAGGCAAAAAGGGGATGGTGAGATGGGCTAGAAAAAATAAAACCGGACAACAATAAAACGCTCATAGAGAAGGAGGGTGTCATAGTGTCAAGACCATAAGGCACACTGACATGACATATGCGAAAACTCGTGATAACTTGCGAGACTACTGTCACCGACCGGCTATCACAGCGAACAAAGAGGTGGTATATAACGGGTAAGGTTCAGACGAGATATGTCCTGAAGTGTAAGAGAATGACGAGGCGGTTTCTGTGAAATAATTCAGTACTGTGTTATACCAAGAAACGACAGAACTAAACGATAGGGCGAGGTAGGTACGTAAGAGTCTACAGGGAATCTCTCCAATCCCAGAATAGATTGTATAAGCGGAATGGGACGTGTGAGTTCTGGAGGAGCGTTGCGTGCGAGCGGCCGAAAAGTACCATATGAAAAGCCAGAGGCTAAGAAAATGTAAATAATATAGATATGAATAAAATATAAAGTATAATAGAGATAGAATTAATATAATAATAATATAATATAGAATAGTATAATATAATATGAAGGGTAGAGTTGGTAGAACAAGAGAAGATAAGTTAAAATTATCGGGGCTTTGGAGAGATGGAAAAAGATATAAAGATAAGAGATGATCGAAGGAAACCAGAGACGAAAAGAGTTTAATAGACTGAGGTGTGCAGAAACCGGTGTATGAATAAAGATATGAAGTAATAAAATAGCGAACTCAGATAGGGTAAGGCGTGGCCGGAAGGAAAAAGAGGAAACAATCCATATGATAGAGCGTAGGACGAAGCAAGAAACGGGGTGATGATGAAAGTACAGCTAACCTTACAGATACGGTACACCTCCAGAATAATTACACACACACGAAGATACCGCACCACGGTGAGGCGCCCTCGAGCCTACTACGGCCCTCAAAACAGCTAAGGTGAAAATAAACTGGAGCGTAGGTATAAGACTCCACAACGGAAAGGTGACATCGAAATAAAGGAGAAACAAGGTCACATAAAAGAAAACTCAGCGGAAGTCACCTATATAAGACTAGACGGTAGGTAGAAAGGAGTCGGCGAATAAATATGAGAAAACGACCCGAAAGAAATGCAAGGGTTTAGATGAGTACCGAAGGATATTCATAAGATATATACCAATATAATAAATGATATGCCGAGCTGAACCTAAGATAAAAGCTGGAGCATTATATAACGAAACCAGATCAATAATTCCTAGGAAATAAGTAAACTGAAAAAGAACGAGGAAAAAATAAAGAGAATAGAACAGGATAAAGAACCCAAAAAATGCCCCAAATTAGGGGGCCAAAGAGCGTCCCGGGGAAAATGAGGGGAGAATAAAAGAGAGAAAGAGAGAACAGTAAAAGAGAAGAGGAAAAAAGAAGATAAGAGAAACATCAAAAGAGAATATATGTAATATAAAGAAGAAAAGAAGAAGGATAAAAGAGAGTAAAAAAATAATAACATATAGAAAATTACCCATGATATATATAGATATAAGATTAGAATAAGTAAGATAAATATATATATAGATAGATAAATATAGGATATATAGAGATGATACATAGGTCAAAGACATCCTGAGGAAAAAGGCACAGATACGAACAAGTTCAAATACACAGAGAAGAATGTAATAATAACAGGTACACGAAAATAAATATCATTTTATTAATCAGGAGACATTGTTTATCAAGGAAATACATATAAAAAATAAAAAAACAAAAAAGAGGATAACTCAAAATAACAGCATTAAGATGTCATATAAAATTAAAATTGAGTTAAAAAATATAACAGTATTATCTTGACTGATTATCGAGAATAAATGTCAAATCGAATGGCATTGAGCGCATCACTCCGAGTAGTAGCGACGAAAGTTTGAAGAAAAGACGCAGCAATGTTGAATTTTATATGTTTATAAAAAACGGGAGAGAAGAGATAATTAGAAGTAGAGATCTTTATTCAAGGGATTGTAAACAATAAAAGAGGAACGATATAGATAGGAGAAAGAAGTCGGGAGGTTATAGACTGGCGGCAAGCCTTACCTGAAGGTAACGACAGAGGGGAACTTCGTTCAAGACCCCATCGTATGTGCCCTGCAAGCAGTGCTGCATGACGAGAAGAGAGATAGAACACCAAACCATAGAAAAGAGGGTATGATAAGATAAAAGAAAATAAAAATTAAAGATAGAGTATTTCTCGGACAGGAAAAAAATACGGGCGTGGACTGATTTACCACGGCCAGCACGACTGACCTTGTACATAACGGTCGCGTAAGGAGGAGGTGACTAAGACGAGTGACGCCGGCAGGTGGGGCGCTCGCAAGCTCAAGCCAAGTGAGATAGAGGGCGCGGGGGGGCCCGCCGCGGAACGCGCATGGTGCACGGTATTCGTCTCCCAAGGCGAGTCATACAGATTATATTACCTCAACCAAAGTACTTTTCAACAAAACCGCCACCCCCCAGGGTCCTAAGTTCCCGTCCAGAAGTAACACACAATACCGACTCCTAGAGGCCACCAGAAGGTAAAGGGAGGACAGGCGGTAGAGAGGAATTCAATTTTGTTTTTAAGTTTGCCTCGATAGAAATTACTTCCTGAAATCAAAAAATGTTATTTATTTTCCTGTAGTTAGTTCGTGTATAGTTTTCTAGTTACATGCCTGAACTCTTCGGGATGCTGGCCATATATAATATATATATATAATATATAGTAGCTACACAAAGAAAAGCACGAATGAGTGCGAGCGACATCATGCGGATCGTACTAGTAATATATACGTAGGCATGGAGGGCGGCACAGCAGGGAGAAGCATCACTATATATATAGATCACGTTAACGGGTAGACCGAACAGGGGTCATACCAGTACGCCCTCAAGCAGAAAATAACGTAAAGTTGGAGATTAGGGATAGCCGCGGATATAGTGAGATATACGAGGGGGTGAGGAAAACATAAACGCTGTAACTATACGAAAATTGACGACACTAGGCTCGAGAACAACGGCTCTAAGAAGGATGCAGTATGGATGGTGCACGGTATATATGGCCTACTCTCACAAGTATAGGCAACGAACTGTACCACATATGCTCAAGAAGGAGTATATAGTATAGGGGTAAAGTAATGTAAAGGCAATAAACTCATGCATATCACAACACCATATTAGTATAGGGAAGTAAAAATAAACATAGCCAAAAGGGAGCTAAAGCGGGAGCATAGAGAGCGAACCTCACCAAGAGCACAATAAAAGTAACATCAGATAAGTGAAAGGAGATAGTGGATATACAAATAAGACGGAAACAGAAGAAAAATAAGAAAATTATTAAACATTAATAATGATATAGAGTAAACAGTGAATAGGTAGTAACGATAGCAATAAAGCCTAGGATAGGTAATCAGGCCTAGAGTGATCAAGAGGAAGCCTGAACCGATTAGAAGGCTATAAAATTAGAGAAAAGGAATAATGTCGAAAAGCGTCCGGACGGACTACTAACAGGATATAGATTAATAAAAATGATGAAATAAGCCAGGAGCATGAATAACAATGAGGGCGCAGGGGAGTCGGTATGGACCTCCCAAAAGGTACTCCCCATATAACTGAAGGTGTCGTAACAAAGTATAATAAGGAGGTAAGAACTAATGACACCAGATTAATAAAAGGCGAGTCCGAGTCACTGCGGGACATACTGTACTAAGTCTTGTGCACCTGTGTAAGAGTAAGAGTAACCCGATACAAGAAGAAGAATATAAACAAATAAGGCAGAGAGGGGAAGTGGTGGTAATAAAACGTAATCTCTGAACATATAAGTAGGTAAGGAGCACCCATGACACCAATTTCAGGATCATCACAGCAGAAACGGCTGAAAGAAGAAGGACCCAGAAAAAAGGGTAAACAGCCCAAGAGGGTCGACGCCCGTTGTGAAAGTAACCAGATAAATTCTGTCGATGTGTATTTAATGTGTTACGCTCCTCACCAGGAGAGCACCTTACAAGGCCACCCACGCAGCTCGACCTTTGCCCGGTGTTCTGACGCTCCGCACCAATTGTATGCAAGACGACGTTCGCTTAGACAATGAAAAACATATATTCGAGTTATAATGCCTTGACCAGCACCACGCGCTTGCTCGGTTCGAAAGAGTTCTCTGCGCACTGCTATGTTACGTGCGTAAAAGGAGTACCCCGTGTTACCATACAACCCCTGCCCCCTTATGGTTGATAGACTGGCTGGTAGTAGGCGTTTTCTTGTTTATTCCGAGCCGAAGGTATTTTAAGAAGCATAGAGTGAGAATTAAGAAGTGAGTGCTAGAATAGAAGGAAGACTTATAAGAAGCAGATAGAAGAGAGAGCAAAGAAGATGAATGTACTACAGAACACATAAGAGAGAAAATAAGGCGACATGAGGAATAGAGAGAAATCTATTTGCAATACAAGAGTAATTTGTTCGCTACTGATAGTATCTAGAGATAAAAGGATGAGGGATCTAATGACATCACCGAAAAGTAAGAACTAGACAGGCTGGAATGAGTAACGAGAAAATGAGATGGAAAGACGATATATAACATGAGAGAGAATAGTGAAGTGAACACACCGAAAGGCGGACTAGAAAATAAAACAAGTAATGGTGGCGTCTCTCTAGATATAAAGAAGGTCCAGGGTGAGCACCAAAAAGTAAAGGGAATGGTGTAAATATAAACCACGGTAAGACCAGAAGGGAAGGATAAGAAAGATTAAAGAAATAGAAAAAATGAAAATAAAAGGAAACCCCGTAAAGGGAAAACGCCTGTCCTTCATAAGGGAGGAAAATTAAAAAGACTTGATTAAGGGAGCCAACTCTGCGTCCCTGCGCCAAAAAATTACGAGTTCTCCCCTGTTCCAAATAAAATTCCCCGACACAGCCCGATGCGGGCCCGAACCTATCACCAACCCCTCAACCCCACACACCAAAGAGAACCGCAGCTGAATTAGCAGACGGAAGAAGATGTAGCCAAGATGTTGATTTTATTATTACGAACATAAAAACGAATAACCCTCAGAGAGGGAGAAAAGAGAGTAAACAAGAACGATGAGATAAGTAATAGATCGGGTTTTATATCATACGGAGTTCATAAAGCGGCGGCCGGGGGCAACAAACAACGGGGACTTCGTCGCCCCATACTGAGATCCCTCAGTCTGCCTCACCGCATAAGCCACCCACTAAAAAAGATATAAAAAGAAAAAATAATAATAAACTCCTTTAAACGGAACCGCGGCGTAAAAAAAAGCAAATGAAGAAAAAACAGAGAAGAAGAAAGAGAGGTGTAAGATTGGGATGAGGCAATATCATTGATTGATTGTACTCTACCAATAGAGAAAAGAGACTAATGACAGACCTTCGAAAAGATCAGTTATCTAAGAGCGAATGAGGATGCATAGAGAGGCATAATGGGAAGGAAAATGCTTCCTCCTAGCTAAGCTACCACCCTGTAAAGGAGGCGTCACATAACCCAAAATAAAAAGAAAATAGTTAAAATAAAATAATATATGATTTTTTAAGGAAGCTTGTCTAAGTAGACCCCGGAAATGTGCTGATCGGCCCCAGGAATCGAAATACTACTTACGACTGGAAAATATGCAGAAAAATGTTAGTTAATTTTCCAGGATGAAAAAGGATGTTATAGTTTTCTAGAGTTATAACAATTAGACCTGAACTTATCGAGGATTAGCTATAGAGGAGAAGAAGAACCTATATCAAGAAATTAATAGCTTACGTTAGAGCAATATAAAAAATAAAGGCTGAATAGAAAAAAAATTATGACAAATATAAATTTTGAATTTGACACAATTAGAAGGAAATTTTAAGAACTCAGTTTGTCAACAAATTTTGACTTCTCTAAGAATTTATATTAAATTAGTGAGCAACCAAAATTAAGAGTAGAGAGAAGAGAAGATATATATATGATAAGAAATGTTAGATATATAGAAGATATAGTAGTAAGAGATAAAGATTAAGATATATAAAATAAGATATATATATAAATATAATTTATTATAGTAATAGATTTAATAAAAAATTTAAATCTAAAAAATAAATCATAGATGAAGAAAATATAAAAATTTGAAAAAAAATATTATTAAATCTAAATATAAATTTTATATATATCTATAAGCGTATTATTATTAAACAATTTTAAAGAGAATAGTTTATTTCTTTTCTCTTCACAATTCCAAACGACGTTGTGCCACCAGAGCGTACGTACATTTGAGTTATAGATATCAGGCTGAGGTATGTTCAAACAAGGTCAAACTACTGATGTGGTTTGAAGGGGGCCGTGGTCATTTCGAAAGGGCGGAAGAATCTACGTCCCCGCGTCAG
>JABUQX010126808.1:12500-18368 GCA_015478945.1 Trachelipus rathkii | reverse complement strand
AGAAAGAGCATACACATATACATATACATATATATACAAGAAGAAGAAGATATGAGCAGTATATATATATATATGGCTATATATATATGTTGGCTATTATTGGTTATATATATATTATTATATATATTATTATTACATATTATAAGCTTCTCCATAAAATCTTTGCCGTCCCCTAGTTTCTGAAGCTATGACGTCTACATATATATATTATTATGGTTATATTGCTGTTGTTATACAGTTAAAGATATATATATATTATTACATATATATATTACATTATTATTATATATATATATTATTACATATATACATATTCATATATGAGTATAGATATATCAAAAATTCGAAAACTAAAATTCGTTTCATAAAAATAATAAAAATGTCAAAACAGTGGAGTTCCGTGTAGGATGAAACGAGTAATGGAAAAACCGTTACAATTTTTAAAAAGGGTAGAGCTTATCGTTACATCGTTACATTTTTAAAATCGTTTGAAGCGTTACCGTTACTCGTTACAATTGTAAAACCCGTTACGTAACGCGCCGTTACATGTAAAAGCGCATTTCCCACCTTCAGAGATATACATATACATATATATTATATGATATATATATATATAAAGTTATTATAAATATAGTTATATATATATTATATATATATTATTATATTACATATATATATTATATATTATATATTACTATAAATGTAAATATCCATATATTCATATGTATCCATATATATGTTGAGCATATATATATATATTATTATATATATATGCTGCCATATTATACATATTATTGGCTATATTTATTATGATATATACATTATATTGGCTGGCTGGCTGGTTATATTACTGTTATATACATACATGGCATACTACTATAAATATACTCATGGTTACATACAATAGCATGAATACATGATAAGTTGCTGAGAGTTATATAGGCATATATATATATATATACAGCAAAGGAGAGTATATATATATATATATATATATATATATATATATATATATATATATATATATATATATATATATATATATATATATATATATATATATATATATATATATATAATTTAGGATCCGAACTTAAAATGTAGGATTTCTAATATTGCAGATGATACTTCAAAGCAGGGTTTGGATTTTTTATTTTTCTAGAAAAAAATAAATTTTTTATTTTTTTGATTTTTTATTTATTTTATTTTTTTTATGTGAATTTTTGATTTTTTTTTTAGGCTCAAATTGCATTTTTAATTATTTTTTTTTTATAAAATCAGTAAATAATCCTAATTATTACCCAATTAATAAGAAGTTTAGTAAATATAATTATTATTTAGGTTAATTATGTTATTTAAATTATATATAAATATACTGCATAATATCTGAGTACTCTAATCTTATTTATTTCTTTATTAAAAATGATTTGAAATTACATTGATTAATTCTGCATTTATTATATGGATGAAATATACTTTAGCAGATCCCTCATGAGACAACTAGAATAATTATTAATTTAGGAAAAAAAATTGCCTAAAAATTAAAAACTTAAAAAAAAATCAGTAAATTTTTTAAATCATTTGATTTTTTTCGTGTCAACCCTGTACCAAAGTGCATGCTACTTTAGTAAGGAATAATGATGAATATAAAAAGATTCAAAATGATCTTGATAAACTTCTTTGGTCAACAGATAAGTGACAAATAAATTTTAACAGTATAAAGTGTAAGAAGGTTCTTCATTTAGGCAACTCAAATAAAAGATTTAACTACGATATGAATGGGAATTGGCATGGGTCTGTACCAAAAAAAAAAATTAGATGTCAGTATAAGCAGCTATCTGAAAGTAGCTAATCAGTGTTTGAAAGCAAGGAATAAAGCTAGCAAGATGCTAAGTAAAATAAATCGCAATATAGTTTACAAAACTAAGAAAGTTAAAACTAGCTGTATAATAGCTATTTTAGGTCAGTATTAGAGATTGCGCACGTCAGCCTTATTTAAGAACCTAGTATGTTTAAAGAGAGCAACGTGCAACAAGGATGATTTACTATGGATACAAGAAATTTCTATGAGAGAGGCTGAAGGAGTTAGAATGTTTTCTGTAGAATTCTCTCAGTCATAGGAACATGATACAAGTCTACATAAAGATTACATGCATTGATAATACTGTAGACTCAATAAATTGTTTATAGCTGAGCACGGAGAGGGAGATCCAGGCCAATAAGAAAATTCAAGAAGACGTGTAGTCTTGATAAGAAAACATTCATTCTGTAATAGTGTTGTAAATTTTTGGAATGGTCCCAGGAGGTTGTTAAGTGTGATTCACTTGCAACATTAAAGAAAGGATTGGATTGGTATATGGATGGTTTGGGCATCATGTAGTATATTCTGACGTAGCCAAATTGGCGGATTTTTAGTTAGTTATTAAAGTAAACTGCATGTTGTGGCTACCTGTATCACAATAAACTTATTAAAGCTTGTATTGCGGTTAGCATAAAGCTTAGCTATAGCTTTGGCTTTTGGTAGTAGTTGGCGTATATATTATATTGACCTTTGTTTAAGAAATTGACAGGCTTTAGGGTGCAGTGTAGGTTGTGTATGTTGCATGGGCATGTGCTTGATAAATATTTAGTTGACTGGGACACTCTCGATAGGTCCATGTGACTTTTAATTGTTTCTTTGTTTGCTTATCTCTATTGAAGGTAATACTACGAACTTGGATATAAATAGTGACTTTCTGATTGGACAGCGATATGATGAAAGCTAAAGCAGCTGAAATGTTAGGTGTTTAAGCTGTCGAAAAAATAAAGCGGCGTTAGATCTTCATTGCTGCTCACATCCATGTGAATACAACATATTAGAAATTTTATGGAACATCGAATGCAACTATGTGCTATTTCAGATTGCCAAGGCCAACTACTATTTTAATAGAAAAAAAATAGAAAAGATTTTCCCAGACACAAAATAAACAAAACTCTCACGAATGGGCGAAACAAGGTTGGCGAAGCAAGGTTGAAGCTTAAGAGGAGCTTGAATGATCAAGATATTAAACATTTTTCAAAAAAAACTTAGATCTTTTCAAGTCTGTAAGCAAAGCAAATTTGTTATAAGTTTATTCATTTATGTCTTTAACTTTACTCTCAAACACTCTTCATTATGTATTACATTACATTCTCCATAATTAGTGACAGCAATTTTCTGGCTATGGCCCTGTAATATATATATATATATATCATATTATTGGTTATGGCAGTTATATTATATTATACAGGCAGGGTATATTATTATACATATACAGCGTTATAATATGTTGGCTATACATAGCTGTTGCTGGTTGTTGATATTGGTTATTGGCTATATTGGCTACATATATATAAATATACGCTATGTATGGTTGTTGAGTTGAAAGAAGAAGGTTGGTTACATACATATACATATATATATTACATATATATATATTATTATATATATATATGGTTGGTTATTATTACTACATATACATATATATGCCCTTATATATATATATATATATATATATATATAAGAGCAGCGGTCCCAAACTTTTTTTGATCGCGGTACCGCTAAGAAAAATACTAAGTTGTACCCCTTAGGTTGTAATATATATATATATAATATATATATATATATATATATATATATATATATATATATATATATATATATATATATAATAAATATATATATATATATATATATATATATATATATATATATAAACTCGCGGACAAAATTAATATGCATCACCTGTAAATATAATGTAAACTCTCTCATTTCATTTTTTGGAAATGTAGAGCTAGGTTTGATTTATTTGGGTCATACCTAATTTCGGAGTGTATACCGTATGCAACTATGTAACTAAATGTCATAATAGTAATAACCAACTAAATTACGAAATCCCGAAAGTACGTCTTCATAGGGAGAACAAGATGGGCAAGACACCAACCATCTAGCGCAACAAACTCTATGCTGTGGGTCGTAGCTTGACAAAAAGATCATCACAATGGAAAAATTCGTTAGAGAAGAGGAACGTGCCATAAGCACGCTGACTGTCGGAAGCAGGCCGCCTCGTGCTACAGGTCGCACTCAGCATCTGGTAGACCATCGACGGTCGGGTCGAGGTCACCATCGATTCTCGACGATGGTCCATCTGCACAAGGTTGTGGTGGTCGCCTGAGGGCTACTCCGAGAGATGACAGATTCCCTCCGTCTGGCAAAAAGGCTTCTCAGATCGCTTCAAACAACGTACAGTTACAACATGAAGCTCCGTGAGGTCTAATATGTCCCCATTTTCGAGTTACAGTAGAAGACGACAGTGAATTGAACGGAGTACGTATTACAGCGCCCTCTGCCATCGGCCCACCCCCTGAAACAGGGAGCATCGGGTTGCGACTACTACGCCGGCGGGAGATTGAACACCACAAATGGTTCGTGCCCTCACACATGGACCGATGGACGTCGGCGAATTGGAGAAGTGTAAAAGTATACCCGCTTGCAATATCTCCCGCGACTTTGAGGTGATAGATGTGGACAGGCATTTTTTGCGCCTCTCAAGGCATTGCATATCGTGCAGAGGAACGCTAACGGTTGAAAAGGCATGCGGAAGACATCCTCCAGCGGGAAGGAGTGACTTTTGCGTCCTTCATTGGCATCCATTTTTTTGTTACTCCATGACACCCAAAATTTAGCACACTGCACAGGGTCAACCAATTCCGTACCTACAAATAGAGGATCAGGATTCTGGCTGGCTTCTGCGAAGAGCCTCGGACATGAAACCCATTGAACATGTTTGGGATTTGTTGGGTAGGCGTGTTAGAAGCCAGTGAACATGCCTCGTCCACACTGTGAGCTGCAAACACTTTATCAATATCCGGTAAGAGACCATCTCCAAGACCATTTCATCAATGCCGAATTGTTTGGAGGAAGTTGAATGTACAGAGGGGGTACAACCCATTATTGGACCACCCTTATGCTGCATTTCACATTGCAATTTGTAGAATATTGTTGTTGATTAATAAATCATCATATCCATATTTTTTTCTTTTATACAGTTTTATACATTTATAACCCTGTGCAACACTGCCGAGTTAGGTATGAACCAATAAAACAAAACCCTAGCCCTACATTTCCCAATATGGAAGAGTTTAAATTATATTTTACAAGTATGGCCAAATTATCTCAGTTTATATATATATATATATATATATATATATATATATATATATATATATATATAGTATATATATATATATATATATATATATATATATATATAGACTGCACTCACTTGATACAAGATCATACACACCAGTTAAAGTGACGTGATGGCTACTTTGGCGTACCTCAAGTATCACTTCAGGTACCCCTGGGGTACGCGTACCCCACTTTGGAGACCACTGATATAGAGGGTGGAGTCGGAGTAGGAGTCGGAGTAGGTGATTTTCAAAAGGATGGCGCCGGAGTCGGAGTCGGAGTCGGAGTCGGTAATTTTGAAGAGGGATGAGTCGGAGTCGGAAAATTTTGAACCGACTCCACAACCCTGGTGCCTAGAGAAGTTAAGAAAATTTAGTTGCGTCAGTTACGCACTAATGAGCCGAGAGAGAGAGAGAGAGAGAGAGAGAGAGAGAGAGAGAGAGAGAGAGAGAGAGAGAGAGAGAGAGAGAGAGAGAGAGAGAGAGAGAGAGAGAGAGAGAGAGAGAGAGAGAGAGAGAGAGAGAGACGCCTTGATTAATAAGTTTAGCCAATGTTTAGTCCGGTTAGGGAAGAAAAATACAAAGTTAGGCAGAGTATTAAGAATGCCAGTCAGAAAGGTAGATAGTGAGGGAGAAGCTGTAATTAATAAATTATATGAA
>JABUQX010126808.1:2500-7500 GCA_015478945.1 Trachelipus rathkii | reverse complement strand
CTGAAGGAACTTCTAGAATTATTCTTTTTATTCTAGGAGGGGGACCGTTATCGAGGGGGGTGTGGTGATATACATACATGTGTGGGTGTTTAATGTACATGTGTATGTATACCCCCCCTCCCGATGATGGGGGCTGTGGAGGAACCCCGTAGTAGTCAAAATTGTTGAAGCCTTCGGTTGGGCTCCTGTGAACTTCTGTTTGTTTGTTGGTGATTGTTGTGAAGTGTTACTTCCTTTAGATGATTCCCTGGTCTCCTTAGCTCCTTTGGTTTCGGAAGAAATTTGTCTAGATGCTTCCAAAAAAGAGAGGGCTTGATCTACCATCTCCACGAGAAAGTCTAGAGTCCAATTTTCTTTGGCCTTGCCCCAGGGTACTTTGTCCTTTATCTCCTGAGGTATTTTCTGAGCTAGGAGGGAACCTAGAATGATTGAGCAACTCTTACAATCACCAATCATCTCCTTATTCTTAAGGGATTCTACATAGCAGAACAAATCTGCTTTAAATCTATACAGATCCTCATGATTATATTCAGGGGAAGACAGTCCACATAATTTCAAAATTAGCGCCTCAATGACCTTAGCTTTGTTACCAAAATCATTTTTGAGCTGCTTCAGAACAATCTGGTAGTTCTCTCCGACCCGTGAGTATCCGGAAACAAGTTTCAAGGCATTACCCCTTAAGCAGTCGAAAAGAAGTTCCAATTTAATATTGTCCTTATAACCGTGACCTTCTGCTATTGACTCAAATGATTCCAAAAATGATTGAAATTCAATTGAATTTCCATCAAACAGTGGTAGCTTTTTAGTAGGAGGCCTAAAAAGACCGAAGTTATGGTTGTTCCTAGAGCAACAAGAATTCCTCGTTGAGGAAGAAGTACATGAACCTTTATTAGATTTTTTCATAGAGTTCAGATATTCATCAGCACGATTTATTTGTTCTCTGATCATCCTTTGAATTTTAAAACATTCTGTATCGTCTGCAATGAATAATGAACCGTTCAAGGAGTCTTGAATGATCTTGTCACTCTCGTCAAGTTTTAAACTGATGTCGTTTAATAATTGACTAAGTGTGAGAATAGACGCTGAAGAGGCCTCGGGAGCTGATAATAAATCTTCAAGTTCGGTAGAGGCAAGACTGAGACGAGCCCTTTGAGATAAACGAACTCGTTTCGAGTCCCTGAGCTCTTTTGTGTCCGTCGAATCCACATTATTCAAATCAGATATGTTCTCAACAGTGCTGTTGCTACCTAACTCTGATGTAGACTCCGGGATAGACAGAAGGTCTGTTGCCGTCGTCGTTTTTCTTTTGGTATTTTCGTTCCGAATGGACCCTTCCTCTTTCGATGCCCCTGAATTGGAAATTCTCATGGGACTAGGCCCTTTTGCTCCCTTCGACCTTGTCATAATCTTATATTTTAATTAAAATACCAAAAAGGAAAGGTATATACAAAATATTAAAGCACGTCCACCAAAGTAAACTGCGTTTTATGTCTGTCTGTCTACTGTAAGCCAGCCAATACAGACAAACACAAAAAAAGAAAAAATATATATATAAAAAATAGAGAAAAAAGATAAAAAACCAAAAAAATATGTCTGCTTCCTCAAGCGTTTATACAGACAAAATAAAAAAATAAAAAAAAAATGAAAATGATAAAAAAAAATAAGGAAATAAAAAAAAAAAAAATGAAAATGATAAAAAAATAAGGAAAAACAAAAAAAAGCGAACTTAAATCTACCCTATAGTATATACATATAGAATATTTTAATTAATATGTACAAAAGCATGCAAGAATAAATGCTATAATAATAATAATAATAATAATAATAATAATAATAATAATAATAATAATAATAATAATAATAATATAATAATAATAATAATAATAATAATAATAATAATAACTAGTAGAATAATAATAATAATAATAATAATAATAATAATAATAATAATAATAATAATAATAATAATAATAATAATAATAATAATATAATAATATCGGCCATTAATAATAATAATAATAATAATAATAATAATAATAATAATAATAATAATAATAATAATAATAATAATAATAATAATAATAATAATAATAATAATAATAATAACTACAATAATAATAATAATAATAATAATAATAATAATAATAATAATAATAATAATAATAATAATAATAATAATAATAATAATAATAATAATAATAATAATAATAATAATAATAATAATAATAACAGCAGCAATACAAAAAGAAAAAAATTCCTTCAAAACACACCTCAATATGTATTGGCGTCCGTGTGTGTGTATGAAAGGGAGGAAAAATTATGAAAATACACACTTACAGCAAGATATTTGTGTGTGAGGAAGAGCAAACTTATTAATACACACACGCTCATAAAGCATGTACGTATGTCTGTCCTCAACACTATATACAAGGCAGAACTAATAATAATAATAATAATAATAATAATAATAATAATAATAATAATAATAATAATAATAATAATAATAATAATAATAATAATAATAATAATAATAATAATAATAATAATAATAATAATAATAATAATAATAATAATAATAATAATAATAATAATAATAATAATAATAATAATAATAATAATATTCTAAATAATAATAATAATAATAATAATAATAATAATAATAATAATAATAATAATAATAATAATAATAATAATAATAATAATAATAATAATAATAATAATAATAATAATAATAATAATAATAATAATAATAATAATAATAACTATAATAATAATAATAATAATAATAATAATAATAATAATAATAATAATAATAATAATAATAATAATAATAATAATAATAATAATAATAATAATAATAATAAAAAAAGAAAAAAGAACAAAAAACAATAATAAAAGCAAGAAAGGACAAATAGTAAATGTTTATTAAAAGGAAGAAATGTTGAGTTCATTTGTACTCTACTGAATAAAACCTGCACAAAAAAAAAAGAAAAAAAAAATTAAATTAAATTAAAATAAAATCGAATAAATTTAATAAAAAATTAAATTTAAAATTAAATCAAAAAAATTAAATTTAAATTTTTTAACACCATGTTACTTCGAGATCTGAAAGGGTAATAAATTGTCTTAAGTAAACAAGTTCCCGATTTCACTCGAATAAAATCATAAATAACATGTAATATAAACAAATTCGAATTAAAGGAATATGAACTTTATGCTTCAGTTCATTGGAACGTCGCGCGTTCATCAAAGTCCCCGCGAAAAACCGGAGAAAGGGATATAAATCAGCAAGGTCGCGAGGGGTAATTGGGTATAACGAGTGGCAGCGCCGTAGGGCAGAGGTCACCCACCAAAGCGATGATTAATACGCCTGCGCCGCTAAGCACGATGCTTACAAAGTGCGAAGCACGATGAGGGTAAAAAGGTCACCCGCGAAAAGGAATAATAAATGAGGGTTGGCCGCTGGGCACAAAGCGACGTGAGGTGCCAAGCGTGGGTGGGGGATAGGTATTAAAACGTTGAGCGCCAACTGTCGAAATTTGCTTTTAACCTACGAAAAAATGGGGGAGATATTGAGCGAATAAAAGGGGTAATATGCAGCCCCCCTCCCTCTCTCTCTAATTTTTATTCCCCCTTTTTCTTATAAACGTAGTTAAGGAGTAAATCGACTTCTGTTTGTTGTATATACAATCCACATGTAGGTACGGCTTTCCTACAGGATAGCACACACAAACAAACACCAAATAATAGATATACGAATGCCGTGGTACAAAAAAAATGATGTAATTTAATTACGATTGTAATTTTGTAGTGTGAAAAGTTCCTCCACAGCCCCCATCATCGGGAGGGGGGGTATACATACACATGTACATTAAACACCCACACATGCATGTATATCACCACACACCCCTCGATAACGGTCCCCCTCCTAGAATAAAAAGAATAATTCTAGAAGTTCCTTCAGTAGGAAAAAAGAGGTTATAGCTATGCGAAGGTTAAAAGAGATGGGACAGTATGTGTCTGATGTATCTCTATTAGATGAAACTGCAGAGACAAATTTCATCTAAAAGCTACTTTAATATTGACAGTAGGAGAATGTTTGTTTCTTCACAAATACAATTCTCTAAGCTCGTGTGTAAAACCAAAGGATGGAGTACTCACCTGAGTTCTTCACCTACACACAACGTAGTGACTTACTTACTTAAAGACTTGGTTACAAGCAAGCACGATTATAAATCACCATTAACTAACATGCAATTAGATAACACACATAAATGCACTTAATTAATAAAAGGTTAAAAAAGTAATTAGGTCTTTGCTTCAAATAAGATTGAAGAGACAAAGACAAAACACAAACAAAAATAATGCACAAAACAAAGTACACCGAATGAGTAGCAAAATGCAATCAGAATGAAGGCTGGCATGCGACTAAAAACAGAGGAGAATAAAGGGTGTGCCATTGGGCATTGGTACCAAGGTGTTGCAATCTTTGGTGGATGAGGGGATGACCTCACTTCAGTCCTGCTGGACATGAGAGAATGCAACAACAAATACCCCCTCCCCATTATGAAACAAGGGAGATTGAAGCTATAATGCCTCGAAAACAACAGCAACAATAAAAAAATAAAAACAATTGGTCGAGATGTGAAAAAATCGTCGACAATAATAATAATAATAATAATAATAATAATAATAATAATAATAATAATAATAATAATAATAATAATAATAATAATAATAATAATAATAATAATAATAATATATAATAATATTAATAATAATAATAATAATAATAATAATAATAATAATAATAATAATAATAATAATAATAATAATAATAATAATAATAATAATAATAATAATAATAATAATAATAATAATAATAATAATAATAATGATAATAATAATAATAATAATAATAATAATAATAATAATAATAATAATAATAATAATAATAATAATAATAATAATAATAATAATATAAATAATAATAATAATAA
>JABUQX010126807.1:32500-37126 GCA_015478945.1 Trachelipus rathkii | reverse complement strand
GCGAACTCGTTCCCGTTGTGTATGAGCACACTCTTCAAAGAGCGCTTGTTACTGTCTATGAAGAGTCGCCAATCTCTCGGATCATATTGAGGAGCGCCGAGTTTAGCAAGAAGACCGGAGACATCTCGGCAGTACACGAGTCTTCCTCCTCGCAGAAGTAGCCCATGTAGTCCTGATGCCTTCTACGAAAGAACGTGATACGCGCGCGTCCTCACCGAGTAGATTTTTCTTCCTCTTGAGTACTGAGGCACAAAGCTCGGACGGAAAGCTTCGACAAGGCTGAGCTCCCGAACCAGATCATTAAGCTCACATTGTGAAAAGGGCTGCGGACCATCTTGTGTTCCATACTCCTCATCTGTATCTCTTCCCTCATATGCAGTGGTGGCCTCGTCGTCGCTGTCAGGAAGCTCTCTGCACGCTGGTACAGGAAGTTCTTCGCAGGGAGCAACTGGACGGCGGGCAGATTGGAGGTCGGGCGGGGTACTTGGAGGCTGCCTCCAGATTCTTTTCCGGTTGATGCCCAGTGAGTTATCGGATGGCGCAGACAGTAACAAAAATCCGATTCCATGGTCAGACGGCTCCCTCCAAACCATCGAAATCCCAAACTTCAGTGAAGTTTTCGGCCCTTCGTCCACCGCCGGAGATATTCCACGCACGTCTTGCACACCGTGTGTGCGGTGCCCAGGACTTATCTTGGTCCCCAACCTTCACAACAAAATAATGCTGATAGGCGCGCTTCACAAAGCTTGTGATGCCCTTCCTGTGCATTGCCAGCGTGTATCTCCGCAGATGTAGCAGAAAAAAACGTCAGGATTATTCCTGCATGACCGTCGCGCTGAAGCCATATCAATTACTCTGAAAAGAAAGAAAAAAAGTCATTAGTCATTGAAACAGAAACCACATCATGGAAGCAGACCATTTATATAATGGAATAATTCGCTATACTTCTTCCAGAAATATAGGTTTGAACCTCAAAAACCGTCAAGCCATCATTTAGAGCTAATTTTGGTGTTTTTCTGAGTCCAAAAATCACCTTGGTTGCTCTATCGGGTCAACTTCTTGAAGATACAGCCATACGGCCTTACCTGACGAAGCTATACATTGATAATTAGTCATATGTATAGCTCATATTAGACCTATGGCTGTTATCTCAAAATTTACCTGGATTTGAGAACGCAAAAACCAGCGACAAGGGCGTGCCTGTCGTCATTTTGGACTCAGAACCAAACCAAAATAGTCTAAATATCTGTTGAGGAAACCCCTGAATTTTTGGCTGTTACCCAGTGTAATAGTTCTATAATAATCAATTAAGAATAATAATAATATAATAATAAAATAGTAATAGATAATAATCAATAATAATAATAATGAATTAATAAATAATAATAAGTAATAATAATAATAATAATAATAATAATAATAATAATAATAATAATAATAATAATAATAATAATAATAATAATAATAATAATAATAATAATAATAATAATAATAATAATAATAAATAATAATAATAATAATAAATAATAATAATAATACTTAAACTAAACTACTGATAAATACTGGAACTTCTTCAGTACTAAGTTAATAATAATAATAATAATAATAATAATAAATAATTAAAATAGTTATAGCAATTATAATAATAATAATAATTAAAATAGTTATAGCAATTATAATAATAATAATAATAATAATAATAATAATAATAATAATAATAATTAATAATAATAATAATAATAATAATAATAATAATAATAATAATAATGGAATAATAATATAATAATAATAATAATAATAATAATAATAACAATAATAATAATAATAATTAAAATAGTTATAATAATAATAATAATAATAATAATAATAAAATAATAATAATAATAATAATAATAATAATAATAATAATCAGGAAACTGGAAACTGTAATCAAGCTGCACAAATATTTGTTCTAATTATGGTATATTTAATGATTGCAGTTCAAACAAACAATTTATAAAATGAGCAAATAATTATTTGAAAATGTTCGTATAATCATTATTACAACTTCAACTACTACCACTACTACCTACTACTACTGCCATTGCTATTACCACTACTACTACTACTACTACTACTACTACTACTACTACTACTACTACTACTACTACTACTACTATTAATACATATACTAATGATAATAGAAAAAAATCTAAAATTTTAAAAATACTAGGTATGGTAGTACAGTTACTTTGTTTGATATCCTGATATTCTAATTTCAAAGAATAATTGGTAGTTAGCAATCAGCAATATATCAGCATCAGACATCGCGGAATTCTTCTAACTCTGAATGTTTAGTTCGTAGTTTAACATTGTATTAAAATCAGAAGACCTGCAATTATGAATAAAATGAATGTTAGCTCTTTTTTTTTAAACGTAAATAGCAGTGAAAAAGAATCAAACATTCTATTAACTCCAATAAGAATGAATGGTAGTTTTGTTATTATCCTACTAAAATCAAACATTATGTATTTATAATAAGAATGATTTAGTAGTTAGCATTATACCTATATCAGGTATTCAGCAATTGTTATAACCGTAAATATTTTTTTAAAAATAGTTTTAGTTTTCTATTCTCCGGTGCTTTCATTATATATCCTTTTCTTTGCTGCTTCTCCCTGATTTCCTTTCCAGTTGTTCTATAGTAGGATTTGTAAACTGCCACCGCTCCCCCAAAACTCTTAATAGTAGTGTTCCTCAAGGTTCTGTCTTATCTCCAATTCTTTTTCTGCATTTAATTAATGACCTTATTCCTAATACTTCACCACTTGTCCCCTTCTTTGCCAACTATTAAACTCTTCAATACTGCTTTCATTTGCTCTCAATTAGAGTCTTTAAATTATTCAATTGCTTTCAATTGTCTTTCAAATCGTTCCTTTGCTTTAAATTAGAATCTTTCAAACTCTTCTTTTGTTTTCAATTAAGAGTTTTTCAAACTGTTCCTATGCTTTCAATTAGAGTCTTTCAAACTGTTCCTTTGCTTTCACCTAGGGGCTTTCAAACTGTTCTTTTGTTTTCAATTAGAGTCTTTCAAACTGGTCATTTGCTTTCAATTAGAGTCTTTCAAACTGCCAATTTATTTTCATTAAGAGTCTTTCAATTAAAGACTTTCAAAGTGTTCCTTTGCTATAAATTAGAGTTTTTCAAACTGTTCATATGCTTTCAATTAGAGTCTTTCAAACTGCTTTGATTTAAATTAGTCTTTCAAATGCTTTGCTTTCAATTAGAGTCTTTGAAACTGCTAGCTTGTTTTCAATTAGAGTTTTTGAAGGTGTTCTTTTGTTTTCAATTAGAGTCTTTCAAACTGATCATTTGCTTTCAATTAGAATCTTTCAAACCACTCCTCTGCTTTCAATTAGATTCATTCTTTAAATTAATTAAAACAGTGATCGTGTCTTAAATAGTGTGTAGTATATTTCAAGTAAAATTTATTTAATAAATAATGCTAAATAAAATAAAAGAAATGTTGAATTAATATTAGATTATATTTGTATTATAGTATAATTATATCATTAGATTATATTTGCATTATAATATAATTATAATATTATATTATATTACTTTTATAATATAGTACAATTTATAATATAATATTAATTTATAAGTTATCTAATTTTATTTAACATTATTTATGCAATAAATTATACTTGAATTATAATATATATATTTTAATAATATATATTTTTTATATAAAAGTTACAGCCACAGGGGCAAAGTCGTATCCTAGGAGGGGAACTTCTCTAGGTAATTGCTAGCTAGGATTCGAACGATGAATCGAACCCTTGTCCTAAGCCTTGTGACTCAGACGAGCTACTGTCGAGCCAAAGTAGACGGCTATAAGCACTTAACATATGAATCAGAATAACTTCTAATTTACTAATAAAAATATTTGACATAAGGTTTAATGTATTGGATAATTTATTTATTTATTTATTTTTTATTTATTTATTTATTTTTCAGTCGAGAAAAAAATATTTGGTAAATGCAAGTAAGTGTTTGGTAAAGGAGAATGAAAAATGTCAAGAGAAATAAATGTTCGGACAAAGAAAGTAAATGATTCGCAAGGGAAAGTAATTGGCCAATTAAAATGAATGTTTAGACAACGAAAAATATATTTGGTAAGGGCAAGTGAATGTTTAACAAAGAAGAATGCAAGCTCTATCAAGGAAAATTTTTTTCGTTCAAGCAAAAGTGGTCTGTCAAAAGGAAATGTATGATCGGTTAAGGAAAATAACTATCCATGTAAAATGCATGTTTAGTCAAGGATAATAGGTCAAGGAAAATAACTAGCCATGTAAAATGTATGTCTGGTCAAGGATAATAATAAATCAATGAAAATAACTGGCCATCTAAAACGCAAGGAAAATAACTGGCCATGAAAAATGCGTTTAGTTAAGGACAATAATAAGGCAAGGAATATAACAGCCATGTAAAATGCATGCTTGGTCAAGGATAATAATAAGTCAATAAAAATAACTGGCCGTGTAAAACGTATGATCGGTCAAGGATAATAAATTTCCAGCCAAGAATAATAACAAGTCAAGGAAAATGAATGTTAACCAAATGGAAATAAATATCCTCTCAAAG
>JABUQX010126807.1:0-15000 GCA_015478945.1 Trachelipus rathkii | reverse complement strand
TATTCAAAAGTATTTGCGAAGTTTTTCTTATTTTTTTTTTCCATTTTCCATACATATTTTTTACAAATACTAAATACTGTTTGCCATATTGAATATATATATATATATATATTATAATATATCATATATATATATAATATATATATTTATATATATATACTATTATTTATATATATTATATATATATATATATATATATATATATATATATATATATATATATATATAGGTTCTATTCTGTTTTACGACTCCGTCAGTTTTATTTTTTTTTTTTTTTTTTTTTTAATATATTGCTACTATATGATACCAACAATGAATTTCAGTGGTAACGGACATGATTCAAAAGTTCGAAGTATTTTTAAATAATTTTTAAAATTCACATTTTTGTTAAATATTGTTTTAAAAATGAAATATCTCGAAAAGTACGACACTTACAGAAAAACCAATTACATATTTGGAATCAGCGTATAAACTTATTACCAAAAATTAAAAAAAAAAAAATTTTTTTCATAAATTAAATTATCTCAAAAAGTACGACACTCACAGAAAACCAATTACATATTTGGAATCAGGTATAAGGCTTATTATAAAAATGTAAAAAAAATAAATAAAAAAAAAAATAAAAAAAAAAAAAAAAAAAAATTAGGGGCTCGAGCCGACGGGGGACAGAGAGGGGGACGTTTTCCATACCCCGTAGGGGAGGGGCGGAGGAACCCCCGCGACACCCAAATACCAAAGAACGGGGTTCCGGAACCCTCCCGGAGGGGGGGAAATAGTCATTACCCTGTAGTTCCCCGGAAGGCCGAGAGACCCCGACCTCAGCCATCTTTTGGGCGGTTTACCCTTGGGTATTCCTTTAGTAAAAAAAAAAAAAAAAAAAAAAAAAAAAAAAAAAACTGAGGGAGTTTGTAAAAAAAGTAAAAGGTACTATATATTTTTGAATCATGTCCGTTACCACTTAAATTGATTGTTAGGATCATATACTAGAAATATATTAAAAAAAACAAAAAAAAAAATCAAAACTGACGGAGTCGTAAACAGAAAAATTCCTATATATATATATATATATATATATATATATATATATATATATATATATATATATATATATATTATATATATATATATATATATATATATATATATATATAATATATATTACAGTAGAGATTTATATTATATATATATATATATATATATAACCTAAATTTGCAGAGATTGTGGTTTTGTTTTCGATGATGAGTGCTCATCATGGTTTGATTTATTAATTGTTCGCAGTTATTTTTTTTTACCTTCTCTATAAATGTGTTGATTATTCAATGATTTTACGTTTTATTTATTTTTAAATGTTTTAATACTTAATTGCAGAGAGCCTGCAATCCGTTTTAAGCTTTAATTTTTTTTTTTAAATTAACATTTAAGTTTACTCTAGTTACCATTAGTTATTTTTTTTTAGAACTATTCATTAGCTTTGCTTAGAATTTTTTTTTTTTTTTTTTTTAATACCTAGGTTTGTTATTTAATTTAAACTTAACTTTTTTTTTTGGTTAATCTTTTAATAGTTGAGGTAAAAATAAGTTTAATTTATTTTTTATTACTTGCATGTAAGTTTACTGTATGTGGGTACTGCAATAACAAGCCCGGGTGGAAATAAAAGTTAGTGATTGGGGGAGAGCATAGAGAGAAATTTTTATTAACTTTGCCAATGTCCGTGAATTACGAGTACGCTCTAATTTCGAATCTGTTGAGCATCATCTCTTTAATTCTCATGCTAACATTTTGCTTCTGTTAGAGATTCAAATATCCAGAGATTCATTCTCAAGACATTGACCAATTTTGTAATTCCATTTCGACCGAAAGTTGGAGTTTGTCCTATATAAGCCTTTTAACACTCTTGTAATGGGTCTCGAAAACCTAAAATCTTCTATTTTCAATGTTCCATGACTTACTTAAAGTCTCCCTTCTTATTATTACCATTATTCTATTTCTGCTACTGTTCTCTTAGTGGAACATATTTTCCAGTTCTTTTTTAATATCTTATTACTTCTCACGAGACTGCTATATCATGACATCTAAATTCCGATGACCATTTAGAAGATTTCAAAATACACCATACTGAGTGGATTGTTTCCTCTTGTGCTGATACGGGTGGGGAGAAGATCAAATCATTCAGCATTCTTAAAGACCTGGAGCAGTTGATTTTGGAACCTGGACATATCCTGGATTGTTCCAATACATTCTTGAATACGCTTAGCTTGTGTCTCATCTTCTCATGAATTTACCATTTCCCATCTTAACAATAACTCTTACCTGAATCTTTAGTAAGATTTACATGTAACGTCAAGTATAAAATTTAGTATTGGTTTGAAAAATTAATATGTTTGTAATTATACATATTTTCCTTTCACACACACAGTAATTATGTAGAGCCACAAAACGAATAAGCTATTCTTGATTAAAAAAGTTAAATAAAAAAATAAAAAAGATAAATTAAATTAAAACACTTTTATTCTCTGGGTAGAAATTAAATACGTCGACTCATATAGTATAACTAATTAAAAATTGGATTTATACCTTAGGGGCTTTTAAATATATTAATTAAATAAAATTTACTGAATAAGGATGCATAATAAATAATCTTTAAAGTAGTTAAATTATTAAGGCTGAAAATGTGCTTGCGCGGAAGTTCTAATTCTGATAATTATCTTTTGTAAGTGTGTATCAATTACTGGAAAATAGAAGATATAATTCTTTTATTTTATTAATTTAATTAATACATAGTAAAAAGTACATTCGTTAAATTGTCAAACTGTTATTTAAGTTTAAATGATTCAATATATGCACCAATTCTGAGAGCAAATACTGTATATAGTATGAGTAGTTATAAATCTGTTATCGCATAATATTCTCTACATTTTTAAATACGTTTCTTACAGAAGCAATTATTACATTAATCTATACGGAACGAAGTATCAAAGGAGAGAAAATCATATATCGATAAGAGTTTAGATTCCTAATTTTATATTATCTAGATCAGTCCTCGTGGGTTAAAATAGTCTCTCGATTCTTTCAATCTTCTAACAATTCATACTTTTATGGCAGCTTAATCTCTAAGGCTAATTATATTGATTACTAATTATAATTTTTAATAATATTATATATTTACATAAATATAAAATTGTACAAACAAGAAAACCTATGCATTTTCAGTATGACGTTAGGTTCTGTTATAACGGTAGATAATCCAACTTTCACACTTCAAGTAGGTAGGATGTGATATAAATTATAGACTGTAAGTTCCTACTATAAATTGTACAAGTTCATCACATATTGATCGAAATATTTTTCGCTCTTTTTTACCAGAGTGAGGATCAAACTCACCCTACTCATTCGCGCATCACACTCAGTAACTCAAACTAAATTCTATTTGGAATCAGAAACAACGTATTGTTTAGACGCACATTTTAATAAATCTAAACATCTGTCTGTCGATTTCAGTACTATTATATCTATATTATATAGTGTTTAGGTAGCCAAAATACTTAAATTAACCTAATTAGTAAATATTTTTAATCTATGATCCAATCAATCACCATCTTACCTATATATATATAGGAAAACTATTATATATATAATTGAAGTACCAGTATACTTATATATATAGCGCAGTCCTATTCTCACAGCCGCCATCTTCCCAGAAGGTAGCTCCCTCTCAGAAGATAGTGACTATTTTCACGGATCACAATTTTTTTAGATACTCACGCTATTCATACAGAGAGTTGTTCATTGTCAGTATATGGATTTCCGGGTTCTTTCTAATATATAACCTCTAAATTATATAGGTGTCACGTGAATAACAACAGTTATATATCATCCTGTGGGTAGCAGCATCTCAGAGTCTAAATAAAAAGCCAAAGTATTATTAATATATATATATATTATATTATATATATATATATATTTTATTAATATATATATATATATATAGTTAATATCTATATATATTATAATTAATATATATATTAATATATATATTAATATATTAATTAATATTAATATATCTATTAATAATAACTAATATATATAATTAATACATATACAGTATTTATATATTAATATGTATAAATAATTAAATTTAATTTATTATTTTTGATGTATATTATTAATAATTTATAAATATTATTATATTAATTATATATAGTTAAATATTAATTATATATTATATTATTAATAAATATTATATATATTAATATATATATTATATATATATAGTATATATATTAGATAATTAATATATTTAATATAATATAATAAAAATATATATATATAACTGTACAATATATATATATATTAATATATATATGATTATAATATAAAAATATATTAATAATATTATATAATATATAATATATATATTATATATATATATATATAATATATATATTATAACTTAATATATATATATAATATATATATATTATACTGTAATAAATAATATATATTATTATATATTATATATTATAATTATTATATTTATATCATAGTTATTTATATATATAAATTATATTTTAATATTAATATATATTAATATATATTTTATATATTATTAATAATATAAATTATATAATATATTTATAATATATTAATATATATATATATTTATTAATAATAATAATATAACTTTAATATATATATATATATATATACTATATTAATATATTAGAATAAAATAATATTTATAAGTATATATATAAATAGCTATATTATTATTATATATATATATAGTTAGTATATAATATTATATATTAATATAATATATATAATATATATATATCTATATATAATAATATAATTTACCATTATATTAATTATAATATTAACTATATATATATATATATACTTAATAATATAATATATATATACAATAATATATATATATTATATATACATATAATTATATATTAATTATATTAATATATTTATATATATATTATATTAAATTATAATATTATTAATATTATATTATATATAATCATAATTATTTGGTAATGATGTTTGAAGATATGTGGCATATCCTGAGCAATTAAAATTGACCATATATATCAGATACCATATACAAGATATATTTAACATTAAGGATTTTTTGAAAATATACAGAATGCAGATTTTGCTGATATTGCCACATAATAAGCTCTTATTCACGAAAAATAAGACACAGAACTCGCTCTCGCTGATAACGACTGATAACTTAGATAATTAGATTAATATAAGTTAATTATAATGTTTTACTAATATTTAATATAGATATTTATAATATTTATATTTTTTGAATAATAATAATATGAAGAAGTACAAATTATTTATTATTTATTGGTAATATATATATTAATATATATAATATATATATATATATATAATATATAATTTATTATTATATATATATATAATATATAGGAGTATATATCTAAAAAATATATTATTAAAATTATTATAATAGTTGATCATATAATATTATATATATTATAATCATATTAATATATTATTATACTATAATCTATTATATATATAAATATATATATATATATAATATATATATATATATATAATATATATATTAAATATATATATATACTATATACTTATATATCTAATATATAATATTATATATTAATATATTATATATTAATATATAATAATCTATATAATATCCTTATCTCATCAACTTCTACCAGATGTTGCTCAGTAACATTGCTCACACGAAGTAGGATATTTGTTATAGTGAAGACCGCCGTGACGTATAGTCCGAAAATAAATCTCTAATCGTACCTACATACGAAGGGGCAATTACCATCCTCTTTTCATATAATTACCTACAGTCCATCACCTATATTAATCACCAACGCACCTACTTACTACACTAATTATTTATTACATAACCTGTCCCATTATATCGACGTACGAAATTTGAATTAACTCGTATTATATGTAAGAGCTACGTTATCAAGAACAATTTTCCGAGTCTTTTCTCTCTCTATTTATATTTATATCTCTTTTTATACCTCACTATAATACACATATTATTAGTGTGCGGGAGTGATACTAACAATGATTCAGGTGATGGACATGATTGAAAAGTTTCGAAATTCTTTTAAATAATTATTAAAAATCACATTAAAATGATCAAAGAGAGGTAAATTTTTAAAAAATGGAATATCTTCAAAAGTACGACACTTACAGAAAAACAACTACTGTCTAATTATGCAATACTAAAAATGTTCAATTAACTATTATAAAATTAGTAAAAACCCAACAAAAAAAAACAACACACTTATCTTTTTTTAATACATATCTGAACATCGAGCTTCCTAATTCCTATTCACTGTCAGATAAAGTACAACCACTTACAAGAAAAACATTACATATTGGAATGCACGCTGTTGTAAATTGCGTCATATTACTACCAATAAAAAATTAAAACTCCTACATAGCATCTATATTTATCATATAGAGTAATACATAATTTTAAAAAAAATATAGATATAATCATACTTTTTTATGTGCTTTGAGCTGTCAGTTAGAGCCGAAAACCGCACGGGGCACTAGATGCGTTCGTAGGAATGGCACTTGATCCGTTCGTCATATCTCAAGTGAGCTCAATATCAGATACTGAACCGTAGAGGGCATGAGGGGCGGATGGTTAAATTTCCCGGCGAACGAAATCACAGACCACTCCATTTCTAAATAATCACCAACGAGCGGAGCGTATTCCGGGAGATCCTCCACGGAGAGCGGGGGGTAATTACCTTAAATGACGTACCGCGTGGTTTCTTTCCCGTAGCAGTTCCTCCCTCTCGGTTCATACGTGTCCGAGTAATGATCCGTCAGCACTTTAACTGCATACCTGCACTCTCATTCCTTAGCGGGTCTTACTTATATAGACGGTTCTCACGCACTCAAACTCTTTGGGTGTTTACCTCATTAGTTAAAAAACAAAAATAGAACAATTAAAATCGAACGGCGATAGTAGTACTCAAATCCTAACTCGAGTTTCTTAATATATTTCTCTTTGATCATTCATCGACATAGCTAATCAATTGTCCCTTAATTGACTTGTTAGGATATTATGTATCATTATATGATAGAAAATTTACAAAAAAGAAACTCATAATATCTTATCCAGATCGGAGTCTCATTTAACACATATACAGGATCACCATCAACGAATACTGTTAATTTTTCTTACCACTATAAAATACTCCCTCACACACATTCTCTAATCACTACCTCTTTAATTACTGTAATACTATATAATATTTATTATATACATTAATTTCTAGAATAGAAGTTCACTACTACATATTATCCATACACTTACTCCTTCTATACTATCGTAATTAGTTCTCACGAAAGTATACCTCATCTAATCTCTATCTCTCTGGTATAATAATCTCTCTATAGTATAGATATTTATATATTATCTATCACTATATCTATATTAATCTTCATCTCTATCTATATTACTCTATCATATTATATCTTTCACGTCTCATACTTATCTATTCTCATACTCTTACTTATCCTTCAACTTCTTACCTCTTCTCTATCATCTCATCTGCTGCTTTCCCACTGAAAATCATAACTTATATTTTACAATAATTAACACTAATCACTATGTAATTACTATATAATAATAAGTTTGGATTTTTGCGAACATTTTGCATTAAATTCTCTCACATAAAATTTAAGAACAAAAAATAAATTTGTAGTAATTTTTCAAAGTTTATTAAAATATTTAGGTTATATATAAGTTTATTTTTGCATATATAATATAAATTGCAAAACAACAACTACTACTTAAATTACGTTTTCAATTTATTATGCAAAAATTCTTTAGTTTATGCTGTTGGTGTACTTTTTAATGCTACTCCAATAAGACGAAAAGTTATTGGTCAGAGCTTCCTAACAAATTTATTTGTGTGTGTGTGACTGAAATTAAGGAAGAATGAGTACCAAATCCCAAACGCCATCTAGGTTGAAATCACATTTAAAATCTACGATACAATTAAGGGTTCAGGATTTACAATCTCTTACTTCGGTTCATATTTAGTTATTTAAACAAATACTACTAATAATAATCGAAAAGGAATATAAATATAATTGTATGAAGGTACTATTCCCTATATACTCTATATGCACTAATAATATTATTGTGGTCATAGAGACCTGTGGAATTCACTAGATATCTCTATCTATACATAGGGAAGTTATATACAGTAGAATGTACTCTATTAGTATTTCGGGACTTTCCTGAAGGCCTACCTTATAAAAAAGAAAGTCCAATTTTTTTTTTATAAATCTGTCGGTCAAAATATCACTATCCATAATGTATTTGACTGTCGTCCATAAAAATAATGACCAATTTGTGTTAGATAACAATCTGCTAACTCAACTCTGAGAAATACTTCACATATAACTTACGCTTAAATTACTCGATGAGGACGCTAGTCTCAGAGAAGAGATTCACATAGTTTATGTGTCGTCTTGGGCCTGAGCGATAGTCCATTATAGATACTTAAGATCGCCATTGATGTGTTTAATGTGGATTAATGGATATTGATCACCCCATATATGATTAGGACAAGATCGGTTTAATATAATAAGATCAAATCACATTTATTAATAATGTAAGCCGGCTTTTATTAATACACCATAACTGTACTGATACATAACTACAATCAATGTAACATAATGTGAGGATTATATAATAATAATAATAATGACGTATACTTCATAGATTGAACTCCATACAATGAATTTAATCAGATAATATACATACTATAATATGTATTAGCAGAATTTACATCTTAACAATAGGGCTGTAATCTCCATTCAATTAGCGTCAAGTCGTTGTTCAGATTATAATTTAATCTATGATTATTACATATTACTCACAATTGAATTAAATATATGAGACTAAAATAAGATAATTACATACTCAGTTATAAACATCAACTAATTTAATCTTCCTAATTATTAACGCTTGTTCCTTATAATGTGTAGGTCTAACGGTATACATATAATTAAGGTTCTTTCACAGGCTGACTGTATGATATTCCTACTAAGGGTTAATTAAAATATATAAACTATTGTAACAAATAATCAACCATAAAAACAACATACACAAAACAACAACTATAACATGAGCAAACTACATCTACATCGATTCACCAACAAATACAACACACATAACACAAGGGTAAGCACTTAAATCGCAAAAGCCAAAACACCCGTATAGTTAACATTATGGTACGATAGGGCTTCACATAGGGCTAAGGAAACTATCTAGGAGCTAAATTGCGGTTCATGATGGGGGTATAATTTTGATTTTCTCGAGTCCGATAAATAGATTTGATATAATATGGTTTGGGTATTATATATATGTATATATGATAGTATATTTATATAATAGTGTAGGTATTATATATGTATGAGGTAAAGTAGGTATAGGATAGTAGGTGATTATGTCGTATATATAAGTAAGTGTATATGATAGTGATGATGATAATAGTATAAACCTACCTTATATTTACTCCATTCCCATAAATGAGGTGTATGTGTGATGAAGTAAAGTATGTGGGGTAGAGTAGGTAGTAGTATATAATAGTAATATTAGTAATGCAAATTGAGGAAAGAAGTGAAAATCTAGAATTTCAATACACATTCTATTATAGTGGAATTTATTAAATTCTCGGTTGCTTGCTTTATCATCAATTGGCGTGAAAATCCGGTGCCTTGCCTATCAAGATATGTGCGCTTTTGCGTGGTTAATGATGTGTTTGAATAATCCTCAGAAGACTTTGTCAATTACCCGAAATACCGACCGATGCAGTCAAATGCGAACATGGTACGTGATATATATATAATATATATAATAATATATAGGTATATATATTATAAGTATATAATATATATATATATAAAATATACTATATATATATATAATATATATAATATAATATATATTATATATATAGTATATAGATACTATTATTATAAATAATATATATATATGCGACAAGTTTCTCTTACGTATCACACGGAACGGGATGTCAGATAAAAATTTTTTTTCAGTAACCTCTAAATGTTACATAAATAGATGTTCTAGGGGCGAAATAATTTTTTTTTTTGAGGGGTTCCTATGTTCTTAGTGGTATAGTTTATTGTGTTGATAGAGTGTAAATTAGGTTAGGTTAGGTTGGTAGGTTAGGTTAGTTAGTATTTAGGCAAATTTTTTTTTCATTTCATAACAAAAAAAAATGTTTAGATTCAATATCCAAATTCATTTTTCTTTCTTTTGGCTTCCGTTTTCTTTTGACCGCAAGACACATTAACAAACAAAACATATTTCATTAACAATTTCGCAGCCCAAACTAGAACACAAAATAAGCAATTTAATCAATATTTTTTATTATTTGATTTAGATAGTTTTCAATATATATATATATTAATTTTATATTATATATATATAGTTACTATTATATATTATATAATAATATATATATAACTATATAAAATATATTATATATATATTATATAATATATATATATAATATATATAATATAATATGTATAATACCCTATATATAATATTATATATAATATATAATAAATATATAATATATATATATATATAACGTATATTATATTATATATATTAGTTTTATAGTGGCGTCAACGGAAAAGCGGCTTTCGTGGGGTGGAGCCTACGAAAAAAAGTCGTTAATTCTCGTTTTTTTTTTCGGGACTATTATGTGGGGCGAAACATATGAGAATAAACCAGCGCATTTAAGATAGAGAAAATGCGGTTATATTTTCCGGTTTATTGTTGTAACGTTAGGAAAATATGAGGAAAAAAATAATGCTAGGATTAATTTATGAGAGGGGGGGGTAAAAAAAAAAAAGAAAAAAAAAATTTTTTGGAAATGCTTGTTTTGAAATTTCGCTACTGTTCCGTATGTGTGGGTCTGGGGGGTGTACACATTTTAAAAAAATTTTTTTTGTTGCTTTGAAATATTGTTAGTATTATATATTATATAATATATAATTATATATATTATATATATTATATATATATATATATACTATATATATATAATCTAGTGATTGGGTCGAATCCGGTCTACTTTTTGGGAGTTCGAACTCCATGCGCGAACTCCGGTATCGATGATCGTGTTGGAAATGTTCGAATCCGAATCCGAATCCGATCCTAGCACCTTCGCTTTCTTGCACATCCGAATCGGAATCGTTGTGTGGTGATATATTCTCTGAATCCGAATTTCCGAATCCGAATTCCATGTAAAAAGTTGATCCGAATGCCGAATCCGATCTTCCGATTTCGAATCCCGAAATCCGGATTCGAATCCTTTCAATGTATTTTTTTTTTTAATCTAAAATTAATTTATTATTAACCAACCAAAATAGGACATATTTCTTTTCAAATATCTATGGTATAATATAAAAAAATTGTTTTTCTTTTGCCTGGTTTAAGTAGGTTGGTGTTTTCTGGGTGTCTTTATTTTTTTTTTTCTGTGGGTTTTATTGGGTTTGTTTTATTTTTTTTTTTTTCTTTTTTTTTGGTGTTTTTTTTTTTTTTTTTGTTGTTTATTTTTTTGGGTTTTTTTACTTTTTTTTTTTTTTTTTTGTTTTGTGTTCTTTTTAGTATGGATTTTTTTTTCTTTACATTTTTCTTACTTTGCTAAATACTTTATTTTCTTTTTTTACATTTTTTTATCTTTTTTTACATCTTTTGGCGGTTCATATTTTGTAGACAGAACCCATTTTAAGTGATTTTTTAGCCCTTTTATTTGGTTCCTTTATGCATATTTTTATTTCTTCAGAGGTTTTTTGGGCCTTTACCTTTATATATCGGTTTTATTATTATTATTCTTCTTAATTTTTTTATTTTATCTATTATTTTTTTTTGTTTTTTGTTATTTCTTATTCTTTATTATTTTCCTTATTATTATTCTTCTTGTTTTCTTCTTTTTTTAATTATTATTATATTTTTTGTAATTATTACAATGAAATATATAAAATTATTATTTTTATAAATATTATTATATATTATTATTTTTACCTATTTTCATTATTTATTATTTTATTCTTTATTATTATATTATATATATTATATATTATATTATATATATAATTATAATATATAATATTTTTATATATATATATAATATATATATATATTAATATATAAAATAATATTATTAATATATTATATTATAGTATTATATATAAGTATATTTAATATAATATATAGTTATATATATATATAAATAATATATATTATTTATATATATATACTATATAATATATATATATATAATATAATAATTTTTTATATATAATTAATATATAATATGTATCTAAGTATTTATATATATATATAATTATATAATATATATATTATAATTATATTATATATATATATATATATATATATATATATATTACTATAGTATATTTATACTATATATAAAATATTATATTTTATTATATATTTATATATTATATTTAGATATATGACCTATAGTCAAAAGTTTTTATAAGTATACATATATATATAATATATTATTTATATTAATTATATAATATTTAGAACAGTCTGCAGAGGGGGGATGCATATTGCTTTATGAAGTCCTCTTTGTTCGATACCCCAGAGAGACTGTTTTTTTTGTTTTTCCCTTATATACCTTTATTATTTATATTTATTTATATTATATTTTTAAATAGTTATAATATATAATTTTATAATATATATATATCATAAATTATATATATATTATTAATTATATTATTATGATATATATTTATATATATATAATATATATAATTATATATATATTATTAATATTATATTATACTTATATTATAATTTACTGATCTTTGTATATATTATATAGTAATATATTTTATTCATATATATATATAATATATGATATATATAAGTATATTATAAATATATATATATTCATATATGATAATTATATTAATATAATACTCATAAATATCTTGGTATTTAATATCTATTATTTTAATATTTATATATATTATATATATATATATATATATTTATAATATATAACAATAATAATATACATATAGTTAGTATTATAGATATATATATATTCTAAAACGACCAGCTTATTATCTTTTGTCGCTATTCACGGTTTGTTATTATTTGTTTTAATGACTGATGTTGCAGGATTCCATTAAAGTATTGTTTTGTACTCATTTATGCAGCCCGGCACTAACACAGGGTCTCAAAACAGATCTTATAATATAATTATAACACCGCTTCAGGTATAAAGATTACGAAATTACATTCGATCGTCAAAGTCTTTTTTAGGTTTAAAATCTACATAAACAATTATGGAACATATTTACAGAAGACAACACTATATAATTAGATTTCACCAGCCGCAAATTAATGGGGTGATTTAGTATTGAACGATATTTTTTACTTTTACAATAAGCTAACATTACAAAATATTGTTTGCTTTTATTAAGTACAAATATTACTATAATATATAATTGTTTTAACAATTTCGTAAATTGGGTTGAGTTCTGATTCTTCTTTCAAAGTTATGAGCTATGACAATGGGTACGTCTAAGAGAAGTGTTTTAGAACAGGAGTCATCAACTTTACGAGATCCAGGAAACGTTCTTAGCATAGATCTTCATAGGTTTACAACACGCCAAGTAACCTTGAATCTGCTAGGGTAACAATCTTCTGTCTGTCAACAATTACTAGGTCTCCTTCTTTTTAGTGATCTTTGCTACTTTCCATTTTCGTTTTCTTGGAAGAAAGATACAAATTATTTCTTTTCCATCTTGTCCTCAGAAGGTCGGCCAAGTATTCACTGCTTCCATCGCGCGCCGAATATAATGTTATTAAATTATCAAGATAGTCGACAGGGAGAAGGCACTCCTAAATTGGAGAATGCATAAATGGTTTAGGTGTTATAGGGCTCTAAGTCATTAGAAACATTTGTATAGGAGTATACGATGCTGTTTAGTTTATAGAATCAGATCAAAAGAAATATTAAGTACCAATATACCAAATAGATCTAAGCTCGTTCATAAGAGCAAAGTACGTGTTTTTCCTTATTTCGTATTTGCGTTCCAAGATGCCACCCAAATGAGATTGCAATGAGGAATGAAATTTCATTGATATATTGTTATGTGGAGCATCAATTTCAATCATTTTTATTGTTCATCGTTATGGCTTCTGAGCTCTTTTTCACCGCACACAAGTTGTTCCAATTATCGTTTCGATTACGAGAAAGCTTACGAGGGCAAACGGCTAGGAATTTAATAATGAAGATGTTACAAGTGAACAGATTCCAAGTGTCGTGGATTTAATCTTGCCAAGACAAGTTGAGATATGTATACATACGCTTTGATCTTCGTTCTTCTCTTGAACATTAAATGGTTGCCGAAATTGGCATAATTCATTTGGGAAATCAGGAGATGGAATGACTCTTAAGGAATGTTCCATTGTTGTTCACTAGGGTTTGCTTGCTTCTGCGGCAGGACGCAATTTTTTATGACATCTCTCTTGCAAGTGATTTGCACATTCACACATTTTTTTTCTTATTCGGACAAATACAGTCTCCTTACTCCATATGACTATCTTATGTGAATAACACTTGTGCGATAAGTTTTTAACAGTATATGAATTAGCAAAATAATCGAATGTTATTATATCGTATGCAGGTTTGATACCAAGTCTTCCCCACACCATATGCAAAAGTGTAAAAATGGATTCAACTCTTAATCTTCACGTTTTTGATTCACAGGGTTAGCATTGGTTGTGCATTACAGCTGGGAAGGAAATATCTGCCACATATTTCCAATATGTAGATTCTGCATTTTTTTTATCCTCTCTTTCTGGTGTTGAATTCTTTAAGGTAGCTTCCCTACCCTTTT
>JABUQX010126806.1:0-41832 GCA_015478945.1 Trachelipus rathkii | reverse complement strand
GCAGGTGTTATTGATATATGGTGTTGGTGTAAGCTTCTGAATATATGGAATCAAAAGTATGATGACGATAGTGAAGCGTGTGTAAGAAGGAATAAATGGAGTTGAAAGTGATTGTTTAAATATTTAATAGCGGATTGAGGCGTGACTTGTGCTGTCTGCTTGGTTTTGGAATTTTGTATATGGATGGGGTTTTGAAAGAATTTGAGGTGGGGGAGTAGATGATGGGAAGAATGAGGAGAATGGAAGAAAATGCTAGTTCCATTATATGCGGTTGATTTTGGCTTTCTGTGGTGAATCTGAGAGAGTTTGTGAGAATTGGAGAGATTTGTCAGGGTATGTAAAGGAGGGTGGTTGTAAAGTAAATCATACAAGAATATGATCTAGTAGTAGGGCCCACAAACCGCACGAAAATGACCGCGACCTTTTTGACCTTTCTGACCGCGACCTTTTTTTGAGCACGAAGGTTTTACCTGACCTTGCCTTTTTTTACTTGCGACCTTTTTGACCTTTTACCTTTGTTGGGGCAACCTGAATTTTGTACCTAACTATTTTTTGGGCTTGACCTTTTTTGAGAACCGGATTTTTGAGAACCCGGATTTTTTGAGAACCCTAATTTTTTGAGAAAACCCTGTAATTTTTTGGAGAAACCCTAATGTTTTTGGAAACCCTAATTTTTTGAGGACCCTAATTTTTGGAGAACCCAATTTTCTTAGAAAACCCAGAATTTTGGGCCTTGACCTTTTTTGTCGACCAACCCTTTGATCTTTCATGGGTCATTTTGGGCCCACGGTATTTTTTGGCAAACCCTAATTTTTTGGTACCCTAATTTTTTTGGCAACACTAATTTTTTGGCAACCCTAATTTTTTGGCCAGCCCTTTAGTTTGGCGCAACCCTAATTTTTTGGCAACCCTTAATTTTTTTGCAACCCTTCGAAGAAGGTGGCGCCAAACGGTTGACGAAGGCAACCGTGTGCGTATTACCCCCTATTTTCCGCCCCCTAATTTTTTCGACCATGGGTCATTTTTTGCCACGGAATTTTGGGCACCCTTTATGGGCTTAGCCCGTTTTGATGTCTTAACCTTGATTGACCATGATATTTCGGCCTTGACCTTGCCAGGATACCATGGGTCAATTGTTGCCCACTCCAATTTTTTGCCCACTCGGGCCCCCCGTCACATATTTCGTTCCTAACTGGAAGGATGTATGGATCTATCCTAACTTGAACACACACACACACACAACACACACACACACTACACTTAACACACCATTCACTATGACACTTATACACACCATTCCACTATGACACTTACATTTACACTATATACACACGTAACAAGCACCAATGCCAACCCTTGGTCGTCGCATGGGTCAATGAATTGACCCACGGTAATTTTTTTTGTCCTTCCTAGGACTTAGCCCTTCTTTTGATGCATCTAACCTGTATTGTCCTTGCCCTTTGCTTCCAAAGTTTGAACAGATTTACCATGGGTTCAGTTTAAACCCACCAGCTAACTTTGAGGCTTATATGGTTCCCAATCACCGTAGAAGTACCTAGGGATGTTCTTTTATTAGTGTTCTATGAGTTTTAGATGAGTGCCAGGTGAGAGTGCCAAAATGAGTGCCAATGAGGCCAATGAGTGCAAGTGAGTGCCAATGAGTGGCCAAGTGAGTGCCACATAGTGTCGAGTGAGTGCCATAGTGCAAACTGAGTGCCACTTTTTTCAAACCTTATTCAGCCTCCCCTGAGCCTAGGAATAGCCCTTAAATATGGGTGTATACCCCTAGTAAAAGGTATGAGGAATCGATTGGTGATATTTACAACCTGCTAGGTTGCTTCCTACTATGATTAGTTTTTTATAACACTTATACCCGCCGCGTCCTCGCACCCCGTCCGCCGCGTTCCCGCCCGCCCGTGGGTGCGCCCGCAAGGCGGCAATTTTCCGCGTACTCGGCCCGCCGGCGGCCCCGCAGGCCGCAATATTTCCGCGGCGAATTAAAAATATATATTTACTATAAGTCATTCATTTTTGATTTCATACTTAACATTTTTATTTAAAAAACAATTTTTCGCGAACCTAAAACTGTACTCATTACAGCCCTATTATTAACACATATATTTATTAACCATTATTTTTACTTAATACTTTTTACTTAATACTTTTTAATTTATAAAATTTTAAAAAATTGTAGGTAAGAAGAAAAAATCCAGAATTGAGTGTCTGATATATAATCATTTTATTTACTAAATTGAAATGAAAATTATAAAAAACATTTAAAAAACTTTACAATACCTAAAGCAGTAAATCCATAAATCAATAGAGGTAGTACCTAACAACAAAGGGATTAGTTGGCTTTTGTTTTACTGTTTTATGCTTAACTGCTATGTTTTTACTGCTTTAGAACTTTCATATGTGTTTACTTGCTTTAACTCACACATTTAATTAACATTTACATACTTAAAGCCGGTAAATCATAAATCAATAGGATGTGTTACCTAACACCAAGGGATTAGTTGCTTTTGTTTTACTGCTTTACTGCTTAACTTTCTGCTTTACTGCTCTAACTTTCTGCTTTACTGCTGTAACTCACATACCTTCACATACCTTAAAGCAGTAAATCAGATAATTCAATAGAGGTGTTACCTACACCTAAGGGATTAGTATGCTTTTGTCTTTACTGCTTGTTACTTGCTTTAACTTTCTGCTTTACTGCTTTAACTCATATACCTTAATACCTTAAAGCAGTAAAATCAGTATCATAAGAGGTGTTACATAGCAAAAGGATGTGGGTGGATGGTTTTTCTTACTGCTTTACTGCTTTAACTTCTGCTTTTACTGCTGTAAAGATAGAACCTTTACTCTTTTATCTCTCTGTTCAACTGCCCTTACTCATAGTTTTACTGTTTTTAACTCATATATTTATAACATTATGTTTTAATGTTTGTTTTAATTACTTTTTTTATTTATTTTTATTATTTTTATTTATTTTTATTATTATTTTTATTATTTATTATTTTATTTTTTTTTATTTTTAATTATTATACTTAGTGTTATTACTCATGCCTATTGTTATTATTTAGAACACACATACACATCACGACACACACACACACACACCCCACACTTACCACTTATACACACATTCAACTATGCACTTGATCCACTTACATTTACCCATGTAAATTTAGATTTTCCAATAGGTCGAGGTGTATGTACAATTTCACACACACACACTTGATGAGAGACAGACACATTCCTATGCTTGTAAAACATTCACTATGACACTTAATTTACCCATAGACACTTACATTTACACTTATACACACGCGGTCACCCACACACACACTCACACACAACACACACACACACACACACCACCACACACACACACACAATTTACTTACACTCACACACGATTTACTTACAGACGCAGATTTACTTACACATATAACGTATAAATTTATTTAAACATTTTTTTGTTTTAATTAAAATCGTCATTTATATTAGTCATTCAAGTATAACTAAAATTATTTCAAAGTTTCTTAAAACTTCTATAATAGATCAATCATTATCTTTGAAACAAAGAATTTATAGAAACACTGGTTAATACTTTTTGTTTATAAATTTTTAAACTATCAAGTTTTATAAAATAAAACTTTTACTAAAAAAATTTTATGGAAATTTTATTAAAAAAAATATATTTTACGTACCTTAAAGCAATAAATCAATAAGGTCAGCCCCTAACACCCCTCTACACCAAAGCTAATGTTGCACGTTTTGTTCTATTGACTTACTTTTTACATCATCTTTAGCATGTAATAAGTATAAAAGAATTAACAAAATAAGTTCTTCTCTGCTAACATAACATGATGTGTATTTAAAATCCTTTCTAATTCTTATTTAAAAATAACAAATTATTCACTTACATTTTATTATTCACTCGATGTTAACTAAAAAAAATTCAAAGTTTTTAAATAATTCGGATTTTCTTTATTATTATTATTATTTATTTTATTATTATTATTATTATTATTATTATTTTATATTATGATCTAATGACATTGACAATCCCATCACGAGAAAACACGACAACCCGCACTCCTTACAGATACGAAACTGACCTCTCTCTGTTAAATGTGTAGGTTAGGATAATCCTTTTGTATGCTAAGCCAAAATTGATTTAGGCCTAATTCCAGGTCCAAATATATTTCAACTGACCTTTTTCTGTAAAATGTGGTGCAATAACTACGTAGGTCTAAATTTAGGCCTAAATTTAGGATAAGCCTTTTTGTATCACAGGCGATTTAAGCCTAATACCAGGTCAAAAGGTAATTCCAGTATAGGCAAGAATCGGAAATCTTTGTTAATTTCTTAAAATATTTCCAACTGAAACATGATGGATCGGTAAGATCCTTTGAGCAGGTAAGAAGGAAATGTTACCTTTCTTGTGAGTGGACGGAGTAATCCTTATCTGTATATGACCTCGTATGTGATGGTGAGAATTAATTTCTATCGCTTTTATTGGTTTTAAGTATGAAAAAAACATGTTTTTTTCGAACTTAGCCCAAGATTCGTTTATTTAAACTCTTAACCTTAAACCTAAAAATTTATTTAAGAAAGTAAAAATAAGGAATAAAAAACTAAAACCACAAAACTATAAATTTAAATATCATTAACGTTACAATGATATATTATATATATATATATATATATATATATATTATATAAATATTATATATAGATATAATATATATATATTATATATATATTATATATATATAACTAATATATTTTTAAATTACAAGAGTAGTTAAATATATTTACAATGGTTTATTTATATATAAGGTTAACATTAATATAATACAGGAATATATATTATATATAACACTTCCACATAGCCATTGTACACAGTGACTTTATGACTATTTCATATTATAACTCTCTAAATCTTTGCAAATATGCCAATCATTTATATCATTATCGATTATATAGTTTCGTATCTCAGTAATACCTTCAGTTAACACATATGTAAAAAATTCCCTCAGATATCATAGTATATTTACATTCTGGTCACCTGCATAAAACTTTTCCTGCCATTGGTTTCTAGAGTAGATAAATGAATTTCTGTGCGTCTATAGAACTTAGGAAGCGATCGATGATGTGCGTTGGATCCAACTCAGGGTTTCTTAATATGCGTAGTATTCTTTGGACGTGTCGTCCGGGGGCTGCTAGTTGGAACTCACATAACATGGAGTATTGTTGATCGTTTACGGTTCTCTGAGCAGATCCACACACTCGTCGTCCACCAGGACCGCCACATTACATTCATGTATATTTAAAAGTCATTCGGACTGTACGTTATACCTATCTAACAATATTTCTTATTATTTCAACCAATATAATGTAGAATCACAGATGGATAAAGGTTTTATTTAGATCTTTAAAGAAAAATAATTCAATATAACTATTAATTGTGTTAAAATGTACAACAGACAAAATACAATTATATATTATTATAAAACTGTTCTGTTGACCAAGACCTGGAATTTAATTATAGTACATTATAACAGAACAAATACGAGATTCAAGGAATATAATATACACAACATAATTCATTGCATATTTTAAATTTTAGATTAACATTAATCGGGTCTCTCGGCCTAATCGGGGTATAATGACTATATATATATGGATTAAGGCTATATTTTCCCCCCTCAGGTCTCTTTGAATGATTATAGTGTACGCGGGGGTACCTCACGCCCCGCTCCCTACGCTGGTTAATCGGAAAACGTCCTCTACCTCATGTTTCCCTCGTCTGCTCGGAGACCCCTACTTTGCTAGATATATAATCGATATATATGTTAATACCGATTACAAAAGAAAATATATATTTTATAATATATGATATATAATTATTAATTATTATATATATTTATTAATATATTATAATAATTACATTAATATTATAATGGTTATTTAAATTACTAATATATTAAGATAGTAAAGCTAATTTTAGCTACTTATTTTTATCATTCTTAATAATAAATATTATATATAATGTATAGTGTTTAAGAGTTAATATAAACGAAGTTTACCCAAGGTTTCTAATGGATAATGTGAAAGAAAAAGAAACACCTTAAGATACGTGAATTAAAATAACACAATAAATAAAAAAAAATAATTTAAAATATAATATTGAAATTCTCGAACGTCATAATATCTAACATTACGAGAAAGGTCAATATAGAGATAATGGAGATACTCCGAGATATCCACTCACAAGAAGTGAGTAAAACATTTTACCTATTTACTTACCCCGTTTCATTAACAAGGATCTTTACCGATCCGCAATGTTTCAGTTTGAAAATATATTTATTTATATAATAAATTATAATAATAACTAATTGATTTCTTCGATTCTTGTCAATATTACTGGATATTACCTATTTGATATCCTATATATATGGATATTTTGGTACTTAAAATCAGCATCACTGGAGTGAGTGAATACATTAAAAAGGACTTATCCTTAATAATTTAAGCCTAAAATTTATTAGGGAGGCCACCGTAATTACGTAATGGAATAGGCCGGCATTTGCTCGATTCCAAATAATAAAGGTCAAGTGTTTGCAGGTAAAATATGGTAGAATATTGGTTTTTGGACGTAGTGACTGGACCTAGTCTAAATTTAGAAGCGACACACACTGGTGATACGAAAAAAAAGAAAAAAAATTATCCTATAAGTATATTTAGGCCTAAAGTCAGTATATTTATTCAACCCTTAATTATACAGAGATTATAGAGGCATTGTATTTCAGTATATACTAGTAAAAGGAATAGCTGCCTATAGATAGGTATTGTTTGTGTTTCTCTAGTTGATATGGTATAATTTGTTTTCAATAGAGATACATATAGATAAATTAAATAATTTAAATATTAGTATAAAGAAAAATCGCGTATAGATAGAGGATATGTGGCAGAAGAGGAGTACATTACTAATGTTAACAGCATAAAAAGACAATTAGCATATTTTATGTATTTCTAGCGTTAAATCGCTATCACATTAAAGGGATATAATGGCGTTAAATATAAAAATGTAATTAATAAAATAAAAAAAATAATGGATATAATAATTGATTATTTTTAATATTAAGAAACTTAGAATAATAGAATGATTGTATAATAAAGCCTAAATACTATAGATGACCTTTATAGTGGGTTTTATGCATAGAGAAATAGAAATAGCATCTTTTCTTAGTTAAATTTTTGATTCTTTTATACGGCAACTATGAGTAGGCCTCGTTACATCGCCTGACGGGGAACAGTAGATGGGTGAACGCTTCCATACCCCGATGTAGGAGAGCAAGGCGGTAGAAACATAGACACTCCCCGGCGACACCCAAAACCAGCACATAAGACGTCGTGGTGTGAGGGTGCCCTGAGGAGGATCCCGCTCCCCTGGAGACGGGGACATTATCTACCTTTCTACACCCTTGATTTCCCTCGCGTTTAAAAGGCCGATAACGAGAGATTCACCAGAATAATACCTTCCGATTCTTCGAAGTAGACAATAATTAGCGCCTTATGTAACATTTTATTAAAAAATAATTTATAAAAAAAGCAAGAAATAGTCCTAAATAAAAAAACATTTTCTTTATAAAAAAAAATGATTTTTAAGCTTTTTAAGTCGAATGAAAATCAATATTATACGGTCTTCTTTCAAAAAGTATAAGCATCTATAATTTCAGATTATCTTATTATAATTAGAATATTTACATATTTATATTATTTCTTTTTTAATAATTATGTTTAGTTACATATATTTTGACCCATGATGGAATTTACCAGGATGTCACAAATAAATGAGTTGATACTTTCGCTGTACTATTTTATCTTGAAGATAATTTTTTATTTTATTATTTTTTATTTTTTATTTTTTTTACATTTCCAGGGCAAACTTTTGAACCAGCATTCCAGCAATGTATTTCTTTTACTGTAGCATTAATAGTTTTTTTAAGATACATATGACGGCTATAACAGACGCTTGCCTATATATATTATAGCTATATAGATATAGAGATATATAGTATAATATAATATATAGATTAATATAAATATTATAGACGTGTATATTTAAATTAAAGTAACATTTAAAAATGTTTTATATTATAATTATTACGTTTTACTGATAATTTGTTCAGTATTTTTTTTGAATGTATTTGTTAGTGAGTCCAAATAAGACTTTGGCTGTCTGTGTGTGTGTGACCGTACGTGTGTATAAAGTGTAGAATTATAATAATGTCTATTGAGGTAAAAATTGATAAAGATGTCATAGTGAAATGTGTTGTATTAAAGTTCATCGTGACTGTTGTGTAGTGTGATTAAAGTGTAAGTGTTGTTTTATAAGTTAATTAAGATTATGCTAAATGTATAATTGTCTAATGGGTAAATGATATATGTGTTATCATAAGTGAATATGTGTATATAAAGTATGTTTCATATGAATGTGTGTTATAATAGATGTATAAGTGTGTATGTGGTATGTTGTTAGTGTATGTGGATTTCTTGTAATGAAAATGATTTGGTTATCTATGAAAATCAGAATTTTGACACTTATCAAATAGATGCCGCAAAGTATAATAACAAATCATTATTTGATTTTGAAGCACATTTATTTAATAAGTCATTGACGTATGTTGTAATAAAAACCGAATAAATTATCGATAGATTTTCATTATAAATTAATTAAATTTTTTATTTAGGAATAAAATTACAAATAATAATAAATTATAAATATTAAATAAGTTATTAATTACCTTAGTAAAAACATAATTGTTTTAAAACTAATTATATGAGTATAAATAATCAAGATAATAACCATGAGCTTGAGTCGTAAACACGCGAGAATAGTAGGCATGGAAAATGTTAAACAGCAAGTTTAAAAACAGAATAGAGTAAACAGTAAAGCAGAAAGTTTAATGTAGCAAGTAAAGCAGTAAAACAACAAAGCATTCTAATCCCCTTGTTGCTATGTAACACCTCTATGATTTTATCTGATTTTACTTTGCTTTGAAAGTCGTAGGTACATTTTATGTTCAGTGATGCTAAGACAGTAAAGACATGCGTTGAAAGATTGTTAAAGACTGTACAAGAAAAAGCTAAGGATGGTATTCAGAGTGTTGGCGATGCAACAGGTTCGGAAGACCACCAAAAAAAGAGTGTGGCCTTACTCATTTTCCTCTTAATGGTTAGTGTGTAACATCCTTCTAAGTTATGATTTACTTTTATTCTGCGTTAAGGTACTGATAACTGTATGATTCGCGTTATAATCGCGAAGTTATAAGACTTGCTAAGTAATTAATAGCAGTAAAGCATGTAATACTTTCGCCTTCTAGCTCTTTATGTAAAGCAGGAATTTTATGGTATAAATCTATAAGCATACTATATACCCTTTGGGCTTAGTATAGGATCTACACACATCATATCTGAATCTATTCGTATTTTTATCGGCTCTTATAGGTGCTTTATTTATGATAATTGATAATTAAGATGTGTGGTTGAGTTAAATGTTTAGTCATAATCCTTAATGACCGCAAGAATTACATAAGAGACATTGGCTGGTAATAAGCTAGTGATGGCATGTGAGAGCCGTTTCTATTGTCTTCGCCAAGTCATACGATGTGCTATCGCTATCAAAACATGTAGTTATATTACACCAAAAGAGCTTAACAATACATAATACATCCCATTAATTTGTTTGGCATTAGGATTGTATATGATAGACATTGCGCATCTGACATGTTTAGCTCTTACTGACTTTATGTCTGCTTTGAATTTATGAGTAAAAGAGTGATCTTTTGTTTCCAAATTAAGGATAACAACGTTAGAAGTATCTAGCATTGAGTGAATAATTAAATTAAGAGTTGTTTACTTAAAAATTATTTATCATATTTCGTACTCGTGATATACGTGTGTGTTGCTGACATACAAGGATTATGTGGTAAAAGAATTATAAAGTTGAGAAAAGTATAAGTAAGGGAAAATTTTTGTGAAGTAAAGTTAATAATTTATAATGTATATCTGAAAATATTGATTGTTTAATATTTTCTTAATTTATGACATTTGAGATGAGGAAGGCGTTTGAATATGAATTTGATATTACAGTATTTTAAGGGTAGTTTGAATATGCGGTCGAAATATGGATAATTTTATTAAAAAAATAGTTAATGTTACCATGTTATTAAGTAAAGAAGTGGAATGCGTAATTACGGAGATCATCGAGAATGAAATAAGAGATATAAGAAGTATAAACCAATTCTATTTTGTCTGTGCGCGTTCCGGTGGATGAGAGGAAAAAGGGAATATTGCGCCTGCTGGAGCGCCACGCGCGGCGAGTAGCGCGGAAATATGCCGCGGTCAGACTCACCGGAGTGCAGCTTCGCGGCGGACGGGGGCGAGGATGCAGCGGGTGGGGGTGCGGTGATCGTCTGACTTTGTGCGGAAGGCGCATGCTGCGCCCTGTTGTTCCGATTATGACTTAGGGGAAGACATCAATATTTGCTCTGTTCTACGATGGTAGTTAGAAAAGCTAGAAAAGGTTAGAAAATGATCAGATAGCTCCCATCAATCCATTCAAAGTTGAGGCCATTCAATGCTGAGGCCAATCAATTCTGAGGCATCAAAGTTGAGGCATCAAGTTGAGGAATTCAGACAGTTGAAGAAAATTACTTAACTCATATAGGAAGCATAAGTCTAGCAAACTTTAATAACACCAATTCGGAATCCTCGATACCTTAGTAACCTAGGGGTAGACACCCATATTAGGGCTATTAGGGGCTCAGGGGAGGTAGAAAAGGCTTGAAAAAAGTGGGCACTCAGTTTGGGCACTATGTGGCACTCACTTGGCACTATGTGCCTCGACTTGGCACTCATTGGGCACTCACTTGGGCCACTCATTGCCTCACTTGGCACTCACCTGGCACTTATAGAATTGGTAATAAAGAAAATCATTGAACACTAATGAGAACATGCACTAGATCTTCTTACGGGTGGTTGGGACCATCAAAGGTTGAACCATCAATTAAATCTGAGTCATCAAAGTCTGAATCATCAATATAGATGCCAACAAAGAGGACGTCATCAAAGTTGAGCCATAAAGTTGAGCCATCAAGGTGTTGTAGGGGCACGTGTAGGCTAGGTATAGTGTACGCTAGGTGAAGCGTGGGTGGAGTCTAGTGTAGGTGTACAGCGTTTGAGAAGGCTGGTGTGTTGGAGGTGACATAATAGTTAGGTGGTTAGTAGAGTGAGGGCTTTTTAGGGTAGGACAACGGCGAGACACAGAAAATAGGTGGAGGCGTAGGTGTGGTTGTACTGGTACAGGCTGTATACTTCCTCTCTAGTCTGTGCGAATCAGCAGGCGTCCGTATTGGGTCTCTCGGCCACCCTTTACTAAGATGAGAATTAAAACGTTCTTATTGTTCCAAACTCAAAGTGAGGAACGTGTGATACCCTCTTAGAGATTCGTAAGTGAAGTAAATCCTCTAGCAGACAGAGATGAGCAAGACAAATAAGAAGCGTTAGGTATTTATATTATGGAGCCCCAGGGAATCCGCCAAAGGATGTGCTGAGAACACATCTCAAAAATCCTACCTCCCCCTCCCCAAACAACACCTAGAGATACTCGTACGAAAGTAGTAGAGCCTGCTCCAAACAACGCTAGCTGATTGTATGTTTTATTTTACTTTTTTTTTTACTCTTTTTCTTATATAAAATGTATTATACGTTCACTATCATCCCAACTCCCGATCGAGGACAAGCAGCACCTACAAAGGAAACAGCTAGCAGCTCAATGCGAGTTATTAACACCAAGCCACATGAGGCTCAAACATCCTGGTCTTAATTTAGGTCTAGTTGGTGACAAAACTTAATATCATTCTGTATGAGAAAAACTCTAGCCACAGACCGACGTCAGGGCTTTGACAGACATGAAAGAGGGAACATTGTAAAAATTTTCGTCTCTCAGCTGCCAAAGAGGACAAGACCAGCACAGAAAAGCTCCGAGGAAAGAGAGTTCACAGAACAGTGAAGTCATTTGACATAGAAAGGGTACGAGCAGGAAACACACGGAATAGATTATTTAAGCACCCGCAGCGAACTAGCCTGGATTACCAATATCAACACAACTCGTAAGCAGACACAGCACCCCTTGTGCTACGAGGCGACACAAAGGTTTGGTTACGCGAGTGTAATTTCCCTCGAACACCTGCGCTACGATACCCTATAGAAAAGAGATTAAAGCACCAACATCTCGCCGCAGAAATAGAGGGTCAAGTGAAGTGAAGTCGAAAGTACAGGAACGAGTTTATAGCCTTTTGGCCTTTTGACTCGCCCTGTCCAAAAGCCGGGTGAACCAGAGCCCCCCCAGATATGAAAACAGTACTCCATACAAGGGCGCATGGACCCTTGGTATAGCTGGAGTAACTGAAGAGAAAAAAAGTAGTCTCGCAGTCGAACAAAACTCCCAGTTTCTTTAGGCCGCCCTAGCAAACCGTTGTATGTGAGGTTTCCAAGACATTTTTTTGTTTATGTGAGGCCAAGGATATTTATATTGATATTTTTTAACAAGAACCGTCGAAAGAGATAGGAAAGTTAGAGGTGGTTTTTAGAGAGGGAGATTTTAGAAGTTGAGTTTTTTAAAGAAATTAAATTTCACAAGGTTGAGGACGACCCCAATCGAAAATTCTATTCCAGATCAGCGAGATAGAATCGGAAAGATTGAGACGAGACAGGCAATTCTAGAGTAAAAGAGGGGCAGAATTGAATGAGTTGAAAATGAAGACTCGAGACAAGGGAATAGAGATATCATCGGCATATTATGAGTAATTGGTGGATAAGCGCTAACGTGCAATGAAAATGTAGACGTATGAGAAAAAGATACCATTATAATGACAAAGATCAAAAGAACATGAAAGGCGAGAATAAAAAATGAAGCCCTGAGAAGTAAACACACAAGAAAAAAGAAAGGCATTAATTGAAAGGAAGTCGCATTGACAAAACTTACGTTATACAAACACACAACAGCCGATATTGAGCGCTTGAAACAAAAGAAAAGAAACAAGAACCACAACCATAATAAGGATAATGCATAGGGAAGAGAAAAATGCGAAGCAGTACAAACCCAAGAAAGGTACTCGGAGACGTACGACCATAGACGAGAGAGTGCAGTGACACGTTGCCATACATACCTACCGAAGGTAAAGATTCTCCATTGAACGAAAATTACGTGGAACGATGTCAAAACGTCGACACCATAACTGCATGTAGTCTTCCTCACATTTATTGTAATTTTCCTAGAAGACGGCTGGAACAATTTCGCTGATAATATTTCGAGTTTTCATTATATAAAAAAAATAAATAATCATACGCCTGTGTATTTACTCTTGTATCTCTCGAATAAGCTTTTGACATACTGTTGTTCGAGTATCGCGAGAAAAACGTACGAAGACATGGAGCGATTCCAAGTAATATTGGTCTATGAGTAGAGCTTGCGAGAAAGAGCTTTTTCAAAGTATCTTAGTATGACGTACACGTGGAGAGCGTTACGAATTCCAAATATAGAGGAGATTATGCTCATAAGAAAGAATTCAGAGCGCAGAACTTCCATATATTTTTCGAACGAAAAATAAGGCGACAAATAATTTTGTAGAAAAAAAATCAAAAAAATCAACACAAAAATGGACCCAGTCCCTTGCGTGTTGTTTAATTACGTCAAAACATCTGATCAAGTGAGAGAGAAAATTAGTTTAAACGATTATACATGTGAGCGGGGTAGTAGGAATAAAAAGTAATCCTAAAGGCAAAGGGGTTAGGCGAGGGTCAGCACGTAGCACACTCCCTCAAAACTCGGGGAGAATCCATCGAGGACGCATCACCGCCTCTAACGTTCAATGATAGATCTCATGCAGAGCCACTAGCATTACAACCCGATTACATAATAGTAATCACAGCAAAAGAATTTAGGGAAACACCTGGAGAAGGAGAAAGAAGGAGAGAAGGAAGAATTGCTACAGTAGATCGTATTCTAAGGGTTGAGATTGATTAGAGTATAAAAATATGAGAAGGTCCGAAGAGAATCTGGTACCTTTTCAAGTCTGGAATGAGTTAGCCGACGGAAGTCACAATACAGAAATCGGATATTATAAGTAGGATAGGATAGGACAGATATTTACTAAGAAGTTATTTAGAGATGTTTTTGCAATAAGGACATAAGATATTATATTCAAGTAGTGGAGAGATATATATATAAGGATGAGTTAGTCGCATACTATTTCTAGTTGATAATGAAGAAAGTGACCGCTTTGAATCGTCGAAGGAGTAAATATTACCCTGTCAAATAACGATATTCTGTACTGTAATGTAAATATATTATAGCTGAGTAGATGATTTAGATTAAAAACCAAACAGAGCGGAATTTTTCGATTCACCGAATACATCGCACGAGTCTCTAGAGCCTGTGACATGGCCAGACGTAAAACTAAGCAAACGAATCGAAATACTATATTTATTTTCCATTAGTAGAGCAGAAGACCGCAAGAATTCTTCTACATTATTGTGCGGAAGAAGGAGAGGAACGCTGGGCTCAGTTACTCTCGTAGATCAACCGATGACAGCTCCCACCTTACGGATAAATTGGCAATAAAAAGAAAAAAAACTTTTACGAAGCTTGTTTGATATACATAACTAACAATTGTTTCCTCCGTTCTTAACAATTGTAAAATTAACAAACTAATAACAACTTCTTAATAAACAATTTTAAAATTAACAACTCAGAAGTATAATCACAGAAGACTAAGTCACAGAGACAATGAAGAACTAGTACATGTGCCTGACACATGATTAATATTGTTAGCGTAGAGAAGCAATACGCAGGCTCACCCCATAATTTCGAGCCTAAGCATCAAAAGTGACTTTGAAGCGAAAGCGGTTTAGTAGTAGTAGCCAGGAAGTAGTTAGCTAGTTAGAGAGAAAGTAATGAAATGAGCATGTTAGAATATAATGACGTTGTGGTACTAAGACAAAGTAATTTAACACTTAGATTGTAGATGCGAATGTAGCAAGTTTCTATTTATACAGAGCACGAATATACAGGGCTAATGTTGCAGTGAAAACTTTCAGTTATGTCGAGCGTCGTGTGCCAAGGAATTGGTTAGAGACGTCCTGCAAGAATGTGTGATATGAGTCACACAATCAATTAGTTGATCTCAAGTGTGATCGGTTTTAGTGAAGGAGTTTTCCTGAATGTGAGTTCGCCTCATGCGCTTTTCTCTCGCACACCTAATATCTAGTTTTATTAGGCCGTATAGCAGAGGACACCTCTATCTTACTGTCGGGTGCTCTGCTATGTTGCGCTATCTATCTGCTACTCTCTCCTTTAATAAGAGGATACTACTCAATATTCATTGGATTATGGAGAAATATATAACCGAAATTATTCAAAAAATAGGAGCTAAGCCCCCTAAAGTGTGGCCAAAATTTAAGGTATGGGACCAAAATTGACCCTAGATATATATATAGGTAATGAGCCGTAAGAGTTTGGTCGTAATAAACTTTAGGGTGGGATAACTATATGTTACAAACGGTGCTTGTACGCAATACCGTTATTGGCGAACTATATATATATATATAGTATATAACCTTATACAAAAATTATTAAAGGAGTATTCCGTAATAAAATAATAAGGTTATGATTGCCAAAAAATTAGGGTTACTTCAAAATAATTTGGGCATTCTTCGAAATAATTTAGTTCTCAAAAAAAAATTTATGGGTTACTCAAAAGAAAAATTTGGTAATATAGTTTCTCATAAAAATTTATGTGTTATCTCTATAATAATACTCGGGTTGTCTCAAAAAATCCGGCGTTCTCGACGAGACTAGTAAATTACCCGTCGATAGTTGCGTTACAAAAAAACTAATCCAGCTTGGTTCTCCAATAAAAACGAAATACGGCATGCTTTGCTCAAATGAACAGGTCCAAATCACGGGGGCCCAGGGAAGGTGTCGTCGATAAAAAGAAAACTAAAAAAGCCGACAAAAGAATTAAAAAAGCAGAAAAAAATTCAAGTTAGCCGCAAAATAGGGATCAGATATAAAGAGCTCAAATAAATAGGTCGCGGTCAAAAAAGGACAAAGGCAGGTGAAAAAATTGGAGCTAAAAAAAATTTCATATCGGAATCGTTAAAACGGACACAAATAAAGTTCCGAAATTTCTACCTTTTAGGGGAAGGGCCAATTAAGATATATATAATACTTCTAACTTTACATAGTTTTATTGCATAATGGTTATTGTGAAGTGTATAGATGTCAGTCCCGAATAATAGCTAAATATCATAATGTTAACGATGACAGCTGAAGAGACGAGACAATGGACAATATGTGTTGGAACTGAGTCTTAGGTTATAAAAATTATGGCTACATATGATTGGAATTAGTAAAAAAGAGATTAAATAATTTAGTGCAAGAGATAGATGCAAGAGAAGATTGAGTGATTAATAAGATTAAGTTAATAGGATAAGATAGAAGAGTGAGATGCGCTAGTGTGTACTGGAGCAACTTTAAAGATCGATTTGATAGGCTGCATTTAAAGAGGAAACATAAAAGTACATTGCTGAGTCCATAGAGAATTTATCTATATTTTTAGTTGGTGTGTGGTATGCTTATCTAATAGTAGCAGAGCATCTCCTCGCAATGGGACTGAGTTAATTTACTACCTACGCACCTCGAAATGGTCATGAGGAGTGAATCTCTATCAGACCATCTCTTCGGCTATCTCATTTCGAGAGATACATTTGAGATTTATAAAACTTAAAATTTCCTACTTCTGGTTCGCCCCCTGTGATGTGGGGGTCTACGTGGAAGTTATCCTCACCCTCAACCACGACAGAGAGTGGATAAGAGTGTGAGAAAAATAATTTTGGTTTCACCTTCCCCATACTCTTACCCGTGTCTTCTGGCTCGAGACCCAAACCTAGGATGCTTAGTATATATAAGTAAAGCTAATAATATATTTATATATATTATATATATATATATATTAATTATATAGTATATAATACTATATATATATATAAAAAAAAAGTATTTGCAAAATTTATGTCAATGGAAATTTCCATCAAAGTCACAATAAAAATACCCTATCTCTTATATCTGTTTTTACTTATTTAATTAATTATAACAATAATTTTTTTTGTTTTTTTATTTTACATTTTACTTATTAGTGAAAATTTATTTACCAGACGTACATAATTGTGGATTTATTTACTCAGCTGTATTGTACGCTCACTTCAGATAAATATTAAGATTTTAAATTCATTATTTATTATATACAAAAAATTTATCTACTTTTACTATATATTAATTAAAATATTCTATTAATTACAAAAATGCTTTAGAATAGCAATTTTATATATATATATGGATAATTTATAAACTCAAGTTCTTAACAGAGGATATATGTTTGTATAAAAGTTATTAATAATTTCATTAATATATTATATAGAATTTAATTTATATTATTTATAATAATTATATGCGATTAATATTATTTAATTAATATATTAATATATTGTTATTATTCAAATTTTAATTGCAAATGATAGTTGCCATAACGTATATATTTTTATATATATATTTTTTATTTCCAAAGCGGATTAATTACAAAAATTTTAAAACGGAAATGTAGACTAACAATGTCAGTTTTTAAGGTAAAAAAACGGGGCATAATATAATAAAAAAGTATGAAACAGGCTATGTATTATATGTTTTTTTTTTTTTGTTATACCAACAGGTTTCCAGCGCAGCAATACAACTCTATCGGCGTTGCCAGCATTTGCGAGTTCGCCTAACACATTGGCCTAACTTCCATAATTCCGTCAAGAAACCTTTATTTTTTTTGAAAGATATATTTACATTTAATGGAAAACTTAATAAGCAAATTGACGTAATATACAAGATTTTTGATTTTTTCGTACTATACCATTTTATAACATTATAAAATCTATGCCATAATATTACCTACGAAATACTTTCAATAATTAATATAAAAAAATTAGAAGTAAATTACGAAAATCACTGAAATTAGCCACACTCATGAGTGAGCTGAACAGCTCGAAACTTCTAATTGGATACAATATTCCTTCCCTTTAATTTACTAGATTAGTATCATCTTTCATCTAGTACTGTGAATACAATCGAGCACTACTGCCTAATACGAATAAGATGACGGAAGCATTTTATCAACTATTACCAGTTTCCATGATTTTATAGATATATATATAGATATATATATATATATATATATATATATATATTTAAAAATATATATATTATATTATTAATATAATTAATATATATGGACAATTAGACTTACATATATCGCATCCCACCACGAAACGAGGGATACTCGAATCAATAAAATAAAGTTCTACAGGTTAGCATACTTAATTGAGTTACATTAAAATAAGATGGTCTAGGGTCTAAATATATAATATAATTTTGTTATTGTTTATTTATATATATATTTCTATATATATATATATATATATATATATATATAAGCGCAAATTATTTAGATAGAGCGCAAATTTGCGCTTTTGCTATATAAGCGCAAATTATTTAGATAGAACGCAAAATAAGCGCTTTTGCGCTCTTAAAAAAGTTGTTAAACGCAAATGCAAAAGCGCACATTTTTCGAAATTTCGCGCAAACGCAAAAGCGCACATTTTTTACCTTAAGCGCAAATTGCGCTTTGCGCTTTCATTTGCGCTTATGCCCACCTCTGGTATTATATATATATATATATATATATATATATATATATATTATATAATATATATACAATTATATATATAATATATATTATATTATAAATATATATATATATATATTATAATATATTATAGATATATATATATATATATATATATAGTATATATAATCAGCCTCCAGATTTGGCGACGCACATAGTTAAAAAACAACGATAACGACACTAAAATTGAATACATTTTTGGAATCAGGGTCAAATTTCAGTTATGAAATACAATAAATTTAAATTAAATAAAATAAAAAATAAATAAATAACGAAGTTTTAGGGATTTACGATTGTTTTTTTTTCACAACGGCAGAATAATGTTGTAAGAGATATTATTTGCATTCCTAACTCTTAAGCAATGATCTCGAGCAGTTGTTAGGTATTTTACAGTAACTAAATTAAAAACTAACCTAACTAACTAAACTAACTATATATATATATACTAATAAATATATATTATGACAAATTTTAAATTTTTTACAAATTTTGTTATTATATATATATATATATACATATATAAATAAATATATATACTATATATATATAGATACTATGGGCGTATGCAGGATTTTATATATATATATATATATATATATATATATATATATAATATATATAATATATATATATTATATATATATATATATATATATTATATATATAATATATATATATATCCTAGATGAATACTCTAAAGTTATATATATATATATATATATATATAATAGTATATATAACTACTTAGGCTACAAATTATATATTAATATATATATATATATTAATTATTAGTATAAAGTTATTAATCAACGTCAAGCAGGCGGCTCGAGCCGACGATGAACTACTAAGTAGGATACGTTTTCCATTAATCCTACTATAGTTGATGTGGAGTGCGGAAGAACCCCCGCGACACCCAAATACCAAAAGACGGGGGGAAATAGTCCAACCCGTAGTTCCCCGGAAGGTAGGCCGAAAGCCCCCGACTCCTGCCATCGGTTCGTATACCTTAATTCTTTATAAAAAAACAAAACAAAAACTATAACTTGAAAGTACTATTATTTAACGAGTACCGTCTTAAATTAGGCTTTTCTCCTGCGAGTTTTACGTGTGGTTTATAGTGATATAACTCAGATATATTTATTTTTCTATGTTTTTACACGACTAAGATTCACCTATGTGAGGTACAATATCATACACAAGGAGTAACCAAAAATATAAGTTTCCATTTTCGTATTACTATAAGTAGAGAAGTATATATGTAAACAGTATCATTAATTTCAATTTCTATGTTGTATATATTTGTATTCAATTATCACCTTGTTGAATCAAAAACGTTCTATAGTATCAGAAGGCGACCTGTGAAAATTGTTTTGATTCCAGCCCCGTTCCGAGGTGGGGAGAGAGACTGAGGAAACAAACTATTGTATGAACGTAAAGTAATATATTTAATGAGGTATTGGTCTCGTACTGAGTCCTAGAGTAGTATAACTAATATTTAAATTCTAATATAAACAAGCATTAAGGACGCCTTAGGATTTAGCGATATTCTCATTAATATCATTTATATTTATCCAAATTCGTTGCATGATTAGAATATTCACTATCTAAATTTTTAGTGTAATGACATCAAATCAATATCATAAGCCACGAGAATGAAAGACCTGTCTTATGTATCAATAGTTTTATTCGTTAAGCCAAGTTCTATACTCTTCGACAGAAAAGTTTGAAAGAGAACCTTTCTAAGGTACTGATTGAAACCACGAAATATATAAATATATAATAAATGTTAAGCTAAGGCTACGACGACTAACGACCAGAGGGCAGAGCTGAACTAGATCAGGTTTTTTAATTTGAGCAGAGACACACAAAGCAGAGTCTCGAAAACCTTCTCTCGCAATTCTATTCACAGTCAGTTGCGACAAGATTCTATCTATTCTATATTTGTGATCATCTAATTCCATATATTATTTAAGTTAACATACACGACCCCATAGCGAGAGCAGTCGCGCGCCATACAAGATACTCATTCGAGACTACTTGCGTTTGCTATGCACACTGCAACGTAGCACAAGAACCTGCCTGACGCTCCAATGTCGTACTGGCAAGATCGATTGATCTATTAATACTATTCTCCTACGGAGCGCAAAGCGCTGCCGTTCACTACGGCAGAGCACGCCATGTTATAACATAAGAAACGATGCAAATGAAAAAAAATAAATGCTGGCACGTTGGTTCTTAGCTTGAAAAATTCAGTCTACGAGGAGATGTTATGGAAAGGTGAAATCTAACATAAGAGCACAAAATATGTTAAAAATTAAAAGATCAATTTAACTAAAACAGCTCTCTCTAATTATTCAAGCGAAATTTAGCCCTCAAATAGTTATTCTAGTCACTTCAGTGGGGAAATTATGATTTCAGCGTAATAATTGTTCGAATTATAGTGGATTACTTTATCTATTGAAGGTGTGCAAAGGATGTAACAATTCTATACTTACAAAACAATTCTTTCAAATTTGCACTATATGGGATAAAGAGTCCGAGTCAAAATAACACCCTTTGGATCGATAATTAAAGAAGCAGACACTTGGTTAAATGTTCAAGGGTAATCAGCAGTTTTGCATTGGATTCTTTGAACCACCTTTCATAAATAACGAATTTCAGTTTTCATATTTTCTTATATTTACTGGTTCGACTTCCATGGTTTCATAGTTCATTGTTTCATTTGTCAATGAATGAATGAATGATTAAAGTGACTCTTGAAAAGCATAAGATAACATTATACTTTCTCGGAAAGTATAGGTAATAATTATAAATTGGGTCTTGTTGCCAAACAGAATAATAGAAAAGCTGTTTTTCGATGTATTGATTGATGTCTTCGTAAGGCTAATAAATTGTCAGAAAAAAGATAAAATGGGAAACTAGAGTACTAAAAAGAGTAATAAAGCAATTTTACATAGAGTAAAACAGTAGTACTGTTTAGCATATTTTTTTACCAAAATAATTTTTTTTATTCCGCTTTGATAATGTTTCCAAATTATTCGAAAGTACTATCTGTATACATTGAATATATATGGTGTATACAAATAGTACTTTCAAAATTTTTTATATACACTTCGTAGTATTAATCAAGGAGTTGCAAAACTCATCCATCAACAACTCTGTTCTATTAATATAAAATAAATCTTAAGATAACAAACTTATTAGAAATCTCTTATTTAAATCAATGTCATTTTTCCCAGTTATTAGAAAAGGAGGCAATGACCTCTTCTATTTTTCCTACGACGAAAGAAAAAATAAGAAAAAGATAAGCCAGAGACGTGATGATTTTGAAACAAGCAACCGACATTGATTTTATTTTTAAAACTTCTATTTATACAGTGAAGGCTCAATATTTAGTTATGGATTTGTGGCCTTGACGTGTTGGAAAGACGATGAGAAAGAGGTGCCTCTTAGTCGCATTGTCTCATTCTTATTCTAAGCACTAATTGGAAGGCCGGTGAAAGAGTGAAAGTCATGGTAAATAGGTTAAGGCAAGACAGTAAACATTGATAATTTTATTGATTAGATAAGACTTATGTTTTAAACTTAAGAACAATGTGAAGAAAGTCTTCAATAAGTATATGCATTAGAAAGAGTATACAGAAAGTAATAAATGGAAAGACATGCCATAGTATATAGACCGAAGAATGAATGAGAGCTTGCAAGAAGAACGAACCACGCACTTAGCAGCATTGCACAAGCTTTTCAACAGCAAGGAAGAAGACAAGGCATCTGTCCTTCTTGTTTTTCTTCAGTAATATAAAGCAAAATAAGCTCAAATCAGAAACGTTAAATTGTGAGTGAAAGCGGCTGTGTGGAAGAATGACGCTATCTATCACGCAACGACTAGAACATCCTCCGGGGAGATGTCAGATAGGATGATACGTTCGGCGGGGTGGAGGTCTCTGGCAGATCTGAAGCTTCCAGCACTACTCCTTTCAGTCCAATCCCAGTTAATGGTCAAAGTCTAGGAGACACGGACTGCGCATTATTGTCCATGTTCTCTATGAGCCAAAGGTTGCGGGGTGAGGGTTGGAAACGTCACGCACGCGACGCAAGTAAACCCTCGAGTGACCTGCAGTACGCACTGCGCATTGCGCGATCCTCGAGGGATGTGGCGTATGGTAAACACTTTCGTCCAGGGTTTCGGCTCCATCTCTATATCCCATTTACAATCATTTATTCAGCGGGGCGCGCTTATGTTTTATACACCACTTTAAACCTAATCAGGAACTTGAGGCAACGTCGGCACAAGCACAAGGGCTCGTAAGGGGGTCGTACGCCACAGATTGAGGACATAGAGACCTCTCGTTCACGGTGACGTCGGTATATATACGATCGCGGAGGTGCAGGAGGTCGATCGTACCAGCGGTCTTTCCGTCGTCGCGCCGCGCTGGCGTAGGCGGAGGTCAGTGGGTGAACGCACCTACTGCAGGAGGTCTTTTCTCCTTTACTTTCTCTCTCTTTCGATCGATCGCCGGTCCAGGAACGCCTGAGGCCGGGGTTCGCATGAAGGCAGGTGCGGCGGCGGAGGGCAGACTCAACACGAGATAGCCAAGAAAAAGACACATTAAAGTAAAATAAAACCTGCAGTGTGGGGGGGGCCAATCTCCTAGTACTAGGCTTCGCTAGGGGCAATAACATACTGGCAGAAAGCCTCGAGGCGGTTTATCCCAGATCAGATCACAGTCAGTCAGAGCGGGTACAGGTGACTGTGACTCCGTTAACGTAAAGTTTCGGTTAAGGCGAGGGAGATCTCGTCTGGAAGCGGCGGAATAACACTAGTCGACAGTGAAGAACTGGGGATGGCAAGCAGAAGGGCTACGCAAACGGAAAGGGACAACGTGATAGTTTGAACTGTGCTTGAGAAATGGGGGCTCAGGAGCAGTGTATTCGGGTAATAGTATGTGGAAACAGGTCGATAAAACGGGCGGTGCATCTTTGCCGTACCGGTAGAATCACTCCTGACATGGTGGACGGCCGTGCAGACGGCCAATGCTTCGTAGCGAGGGATGGTGAAACGTGCCAGAGTCGGCATATGGCTCGATCAGTAGTGCGGGGTAAGTGGCCACCGACCAGACATCTCATGAAAGCTCGACAGAACGTCCGAAAATAGTATTAGGTACGGTCAGGCATGTCGCCCCGGGAAAGGCGGCGGATGCCGGGAACTGCTAGCGTGCTGCATGTGCATAGGTATGGGGTCTATCCTTTACCAGGTGCGGGGCCACGGGAAAAAATAACGTGTCCTCACCCATCATTCTAGTCGTTCCAGAGGTGGGGAACTCGTCTATCGTGGGGACTCTCCAAAATGCAGCTAAGTGGTAAGGCGAAGAGGGGGGGCGAGCCGTTTTCTTTGCTGAGGTTACGGAAAAGGTATTACTCTAAGTAACATATCAATGTAGCCCGATAAATTAACGGGACCAAAAATCTAGTAATATACGACAACGTCGAGACCCCTTACATCCAGCAATAGAATACAAATAAGATCTCTCGGTTGGGGTAGTCGGGGAACATCTAATTCTTACTTCTATATATTATTAAACGAAAGACTGGGAAGACTACCCGTACTCATGAGGGGTATCCCGAAAACGTTGAATATTATGGGGCGGAAGTCGCAGCCCGATCAGAAAGTGCTGCCCGACGAGCTAATGAGGCGCTAACCTTGTGTTTTTTTTTTACAACACCATGGAAGGCAGGTGACCTTTTCCCCCTTTCCACTTTTTTTGATAAAAACGCAAAAGGCGTCTCATAACTCTAATCGGATTCATCGTGTAGCCTATAATGACTACTCATATCTAAGGGTTCGGTATTCTGGTATAAAGAATGAATAGTGTGTGGGATAGGTCGGTGCGGCAACGTAGCGAGCACGAGCAAGGGAGGCGAGAACCTTTGTGTGGGCCTGACATCATAGATAACGAGGGGAGAGGCAGTCAACTAAGTGATGGGGGGTTGTACCCTAAATGAAATGGAAAGGGGAGACAATGCTGCTCGATAACACGCTCTTTCTTTCGCCGTAAATATTAAAGTGGTCTCTGGCTCGGAAATTAGAGAACAAGGAGTGAGGGCGTGGGGCGCGTATCTAAGCACACCTCCATTTTACGTCCGTAAAGGCACCTGATGTGTGAGCAGCATTGACTAACTCATTGCAGTCTGTCCTATCGCCTGATAAGCTGAGAGGTCGAGACGCTCACGCAATTAAGCGGAAGGGAGCATACATATTAACGTGGGCAGATGGGAGGTCAGTATTCGGATAAGCGAAGCTGTTACATAGGAAAAGGGAGTGTGATGATCAAGGGTTACGGAGATACTATAAAGACGAACAATAACTAGGGCTCATATTGATAGAATAAGATCTCGAGAGAGATATGATATAGAGATAGAGTAATTTGAGTAATTCTTACGGAGTTTTCCGCATGTACTCACCGAACTACTTTTTGTTATCTCTATTCTGAGAATGTACCCGCACTCATCGATTTTGAAAGTATGATGTTTTTTATTGTATTTTTTGACTTTTTTTCTTTGATTTTTCTAAGATTTTCTTCTCTATAGAAGACTTCTCGTATACCCGAGGTACTTCCCTTTGAAGAATTAATTCTTTCTCCTTCCTTGTAAGGATATGTCTAGATTCTTACCGCGAGATGTTGACCGACGATCATGGTCGTGGGGGCTGCGTGGGGGGGGTTGTGTAAGGTGCCGCGGGGGGCCGGGGCGGGGGGGGGCTGGGGGGGTAGGTTGGGTTGGCGCGTGTTATGAGGTGTGAGGTGGGGGGGGGGTGTGCTGCGCGGTGGGGGTCAGAAGAAAGAACGAAGCGATTGACACATCTTTATGCGGTATGCTGTGTGCCTGTCCTCGGTGCCGGTATACAATTGGCTAGACGTGACAAAGATCAGACCCGATGTGGTGTTATGCGTCAAGGGGGTGACTGCCCACGACACTCTCCGTTTCTGTATTCTTTTTCTCCTTTTCCCTCCATAGTATTTTTCCTCGTATTACCCCTTTTTTTTTTCCTTTTCTTCGTTCCCCCCATCCATCCGTTTTCTATCCCTTTTTTCCAAACTTCATATTCAATATTTTCCCTCTTCCTGACTCGAGCTAGTCTGTGCTGGGAACAATGGATAATGTGTGAAGATAGATCCCATGTTCATGCCGCGGAGACGGGGTGTCTTAGATGACCAATCTCTCTACGGCGTATGTATAGTCGGCCACTTGGAGTTTTTCGATTCATTGCAGGATAGATAGGAGAAGGTTGTCGCCTTTCTTTCATGTATTCGGAAAACGTCTAAGTGAGTTGGGACAGTGTTCTTCCAGGAAGGAGGTGACAGGGGGAAAGAGCGGAGGGGAGAGGCGTGGTTGGTACTGGTCGGGGTAGTGCGGGCGGGCGGTGTTTGGTGCGGGAGAGGGGGCGGGCTCGCGGGTAGCACTAGGGGGTGCAAAGAGAGACCATCGGCGCTTAGGGGCGGCGCTGTGGTAAGTGTGGGTGCCAGAGAGGGTATAACACTGGAGGAAGGAACGCGGAGGGAGGGGGCGGGGAGCGAAGAAGGAGGAAGGAGTGGGAATAAACCGGCAAAGGGACTTAGGGAGATGGAGGTGGGGCAGGGTTATGGGAAGTGGCACTGGTAACGGCTATCCGCTGGTCTCATGCCGTCGTGGTGGGATGGCGTTCTTTCCATTCTCTTCAACGGAGATGTATGACAGTGGCGTGTTGATGCAGCGGCGCGCGGTAGTTACTTTACGCAGACGGCGGGGAGACCATATCAAGAATACAGGGACTATGGGATAGGCATGGACAAGTGGTATATGTGTCCGGTGATGGTAGGGGACATGGGCGCTAGGGGGGCTAGACAGCAAAGATAGCAACCGTGGGCAGATAGAGGCAGCGGACAGGGCGCGTGTAATAGGGTTGTGGGAAACGGCGGCGAATGGGTGTTTGTGTTGCGGTGCAAAAAGTCTCAACACTTACCCCCAGAGCTACCCACAAGGTGTTAAGGATACCAAGCATCTCAGGCGCTACCAGCAGGGGGTGTGGTCGCGGTCATGTATCGCGGACTCGGGGGGAGGGGTTGTGAGTGACGCTTCTTCCTCCCCATGGCGAATGGAGGCCTCGCACTGAAATAGGCAGCATTTCGCTGTCTAACAAGAAGCGCTTGAGATCGCCTTTTCTTGTGCCTCGGTGGCGGATTCCTCGTAGTTCGCTGAGTCAGTTTATTCTCGCGCCCTCTCGTCGCTCGTTGACTCCTTTCCCTTGTATCGTGTCTCTCGGTGTGACGAGTCGGGCTGAGCTTGTATTTCGCAGAGCTTCCTCCTTTGTACTTGCATGCCGATCGTACTTGGTATCGCTTGTGTTTCAGGCGTTGGCTGGAGAGAGAAGGGGGGCGAACCCCGTTAGGATGGATGACGTATTTCAGCACATTGTATTCGATATCTGATTTTATTGTCAGACTATTCACTAATTTTCGTTATGCTTCTTCGTGAAGAGAGATAGAGGATAGAGAGAGAGATCTCTCGATTTCTAATTGATGTTATCTTGTAATTTTTCTTGTATTTAGATCGTTGTCACGCAGTAGATTTGCGAAGCTGTATCGCTGAGACTTTTGAGCAGACGATTGCTTAGAGAGACTTCCGATTGGAGACGTATGTTGATGAGTAATCACTAGAGACTCTGGGATTGACAGCGTGCAGGTTGGGTCTGTCTCACTCGCATTGCCATCCCTTATCACTCTCTCAACTGTACCGTCTGAGCCTTCAGTCGGGTTTTTCGGGTGAGTCTAACAAATAGTTGTGGGGTGGGAAGTGACGGAAGGAGGAGACTTGACGGATGACGATTGTATGATTGTCATGTATTATCTGCATTTGATTTCCTTTTCGCAGCTTGCTATTCGACGATCCTGATCTGTCTGGAGTACCGAGCACCACCCAGAATTTCCCGAATCGATCCTTTGAATCCCGTATTCCTCGTATTCTCTTTTTTGAGAGAGAGTACGCAGGAAGACTCGCCGATTGATGTCAGACACGGAATTACGAGCTCTAATTCGACCGAGAGAGCTGATTCTCTGTATGTCGGTAAGACGACTCGATCGATTATAGTACAAGACAGTTACATATCGCACCTTTCCGACCTCGATCGATGACTCGCTACTGATTGTAGAGATGACGCAACCGCATACGTAGTAGTGATGACCGGGATGAGATGACGAGCAGTAGAGGACACGTATGACCGAATGTATTCCTGTTCTCTTGTTCTTTTTCTGAAGGTATTTCCTGTAGACACGTATCTGAGACGATTGGGAGAGAGGAGAGACCGTATGATTATCGTATGTAGTTATCCGCTTTACTTTATGTACGCATGTATGTATGTTCTTTGATGTTGCGATCTGACTAAGATTATGATGATGATCCTGCACCCCAGATGAACGACTTCCAGATGACCAGACGCGACGATGTATGATCTGACCGAGAGACGATGAACAGTGAGAGAGAGATGATTCTTCAGAGATGTACGAGCAGATTGAGCATTGTAAAACTGTAGTATGATCGATCATGTGTTACTCCTGATACGATTCTACACTGACGATTCGATGCATGTCAGATGAGCACGAGATGTAGTAGATCACTTCGCTTGTAAATTGTGACTTGACTTAACGTAAGATCGTACCTGAGATATGAATCGAGAGAGAGAGAGAGAGAGTTTTCCTTTCGACGCAATCTGATTCTTTGATGAGAACGCTTCCAGACCCATCCTCGAGATCTTGTTGATGACGAGAGATCGTAATTTGAGTGTACTTGGCCTACAGGTCTTCACGTAAGCGTATAGAGGCGAGAATCATACGGCACAAAGCATCGGCTGGAAAGAAGGTTGCGAGTTTCTACAGAGAGATAAGGGGAGACGGTAGTCAGGCGGCAACAACAAACGAAGTGGACTAGGGCTGTGTCGACGATTTTTGGAAAACATTAAGAAATAGTGCAAGAGACGAAAGTTGTCTATGGAACCTGAAGACGGTCACCTGCTCGGTCGGGCGCTAGCACCGCCTCACGCCTCCCCGCGCATCCGCACGACGCGTAGTGCTCGGCGGGCAGCGGGCTGGGCAAGAAGCCGCGACCGGCGCCGTGCGAGGGCAAGCGGCCACTCCTCTTTTTTCATCTCCTTCGCCCCCTTGCGCGCATGATCAGCCAATGTCACTTCTGCTCACTCCTCCCCTGATGGATGATTCTCTCCCCCTCTAATGCTCCATTGGCGGGGGCCACCACGGGACCCGGATTCTGGATACCATTTGTCCTCCCTAGTATCCAGCTATCGGCCTTACCGCTGCTCCCGCTAGTCTAAGTCTCTATACTATCCAGCGTGCGACTCTCTAGTTTTCTACGATATTACGTTCGCTCCAGAGATTATAAGGCCGGGGCGTTTATCTCACTTCTCTTTTTTCTTTTTTTTTTTTTTTTACTTATTTTCATTTTCTTTCCTTTACTTTCTTTCTGATCATTTTTTTTTTTTTTTTTTCTTCGAGTCGGTTCATCAGGTAGTAAGGTAAACGGTGCACTTTTTTTATTTTTAATTAACTGTTTTTAAATTAAGCTTTTTGAACATTAAAATATTTATACTCAGAACATTCTAATTCATCGTCGGTCTGATCAACTTTCTACATTTTGAATGCGCACTTTTTATCTGGCACCCACGCTTCTGCCTTCCAGCTCTACAAGCCATTCTACGAAGAGAATTTTCTCCAACAGTACATTATTTTCGGATCTTCCATACCAACTTTACCCTCCCGCTATGTAACTCTATTTACTCGACATCGCTTGACTTGAACAATTTAAGACCGTTGTATTGACAATTACACCAATTCATCCCGACATCTCTCCACCATCTCCTTCACCTCTATTCGTATCCTTTAACTCTGCACTCGCACAAGAATAAATTCATCTTCTTATTAGTATCACAAGCCAACCACATAACACCCTTAGACCATTAATTCCAGCACTTCGAACCTCTCCCCTCTCGAGATGCGTCTTCTGAAAGAAGTGGTTAAACTTATTAGTCCAACCCGCGGACAGCGCTTTCAATCTTCAGACCATGTTGTATTGGTTACTTGCACGACACTCGACCAATTAGATCCTCCCATCCTTACTAAGGTCACGTCTTAAAGCAGAAACTTTATGTGTCAGCCATTTTACGTTCTAACGTATTGGACTATTATCATTCCCCTCTAACCCTATCCTCACTCCCTCCCTACACGTTTGATATCTAAATTTCGAACATACAGTGTTCGCCAGGACATTTTTCACACATCAAACGTTTGTTGTTGTAACACCTGCTCTCTTGGCAAAATAATACAAGGAAATTTTGTTAGTAAAAAGATATGTAATTTGCTTTCAAGCACTTTAAATATCTGCCACATTAAAAAAAACATTATTATTCTTCTTATATCTCCTCTTAGACACTTTTAAATTCTACTTTTGAAAATAGAATATGCAAATAATTAATTTATAATTTTCATGTGAAATAACTAATGATGTTGTTGTTGATTCTACATGATAACTGAGTCTCCAAACTCGCAATAAGATTTTCAGCCTTTTCTCTTATAATACGGTAATATAATCACCTATCCTGTAATTCCGCACTATAAATCCGTCACGAATAATAATAGATTTATCCGAAATTCTTGTATGGTTTTCTCATTTCAGTTAGGCAGCAACTACTTTTACCATACGATCTTTGAAATTAGAATTATTTTATACTACATCTAATATTATATATATATATATATATATATTATAATATATTATATCTATATATATATATGTATATATATATATATATATATTTTTATAACATATAATTTTAAAAATTAATCTATATATATATAATATATATCATATATATATATATATATACTTATTATATTATATATAATATTATATATGGGTCATGTAAATCTTTGTCACACCAAGTTAAAATGACTGATTAGTAATACTTTGTATAGAAAATTAAATTTCTTCAATTCTGTGTACTTTGGGGGATTCTACTCTCCCAAATTAAAAATTTTTTGGGGTTCGCGGGGGGTTCCTTTTCCGCCCGCTCCCTCGGGGTATGGAAAACGTCTTCCTCTCTCTTGTTCCCCATTTCGGCTCGAGCCCCTACTTTTGTCTGTGGAATGACTTTAAAACTTATATATATATATATTAGTATATAGTATTATATTTATATATATATTATATATATCTATATTATATATCTATATATACTATATATATATAGTAGTACTTATATATATATATATTTAATAATATCATTGTCTTTTATATTAATTGACTGATTTTAATCGTGTCGACGATTTGGAAAATGTAGTCGATAAATAAAATGTTTCGTTATATAACAAAAGTATAAAAAGTATTAAGAATTAACAGAGGAGAGAGAGACGAAGAGCAGAGAGAGAGAGAGAGAGAGAGAGAGAGAGAGAGAGAGAGAGAGTAGAGTGAGAGAGAGGCGAGAGACGAGAGAGAGAGGAGAGAGAGATAATATGATCCTTATAACTCAATCCTTAAACTGACGAAAATAAAAAATTGTTTAAAAAAAAATGGAAACAGAGCATTCATTATTATTATTCATTATTATTCATTTATTTAATTATTATTATTATTATTATTATTTATTATATTATTTTTTATTATTATTATTATTATTCATTAATTATTCATTTATTTCTATTTATTTATTAATTATTATTATTTTTATTATTGATTATATTATTTATTATTATTATTATTATTTATTATCTGACAAAGTAATTACTAAATAAAATTGGTTAAAAAAACTTAAGATAAAAAAATTTACGAAAAACGAAAGAATAATACTTTGCCCAACTTTGGGCTGTGCCTTAACCGCTTTACCCGACCCATCCTTTCGGGTTCCCTGAGTATGGTTTCTTTCATGCATCTCTCTGGGGGTGAATCTTCCAAGTAGTGGGACTCGTCTCTGAAAATTCTCGGGAAGGCAATGTGGCGCTCTGAAGTCAGGAATGGTTAAGGGGCGCGAGAAGATTTAATATTATTATAAATATATATATATATTATATTATATATATATAATTATATATATATATATATATATTATACCGTATATATCTATTATATTATATTATACTATATATATTGTATTATTATATATATATTATATTATATATAATTATATATTATTTTTTTATATATATATATATATATATATATATATATATATATAGTATATATGATATATATATATATATATATATATATATATATCTATATATATATAATTATATATATTTATATATTATATTATATATATTATTATATATTTTGTATAATAATGAAGAGGGTATATATATTTCGCTAAGATTGGTGGCTTCTTTTGTTAGCAAGCACTCTATATAAGATGATGGTGGTAATTTTAAATATCCATATTTTGAATGAGGTATTTATACAACTAAAGTAAGATATTTTCAATCGAAAAGTAAAGCAAGTAAAAATGTCCCTTCTGTCGAGATGCTCTTTCTTCGCTTAAATCTTTTAGTTGTTACGCGAACTGTTCCACTTCGTTTTACTCCTTGCCTGACCTGTCTTTTGAGTAAGCAATAAAACTTGCGGTTGAAAGATTCGGTAGTCGCCGGCATCTTTCTTAAATTTACTCTCCCTTTTCCTGAAATCGTTGCGTTTTGGAAGTGTAGGGGGAGTTCTGGAGAAGTAGTATCTTTTGAGTGTAGATCTATGTTCTTCTCTGATTCTTCTTATTTGTTATTTTAAATTCTGACTGTTGATACTCACAGGAGGGTTCTATATATTATTCTTCATTTCTGACTCTATGCTATAAATTTTGCTCGCGCAAATCTTAGCATAGGTACGAACATAAATTTAAAATTTTCCCAAATTATAATGGAGTGCTACATTATCTTCCCGCGATAACCGGAGTTGAGAAATGTATGTTATAATATTATACCATAATATAAAGATTACCTTCATCTCAAATTTACATATTTGGGGGCATTTGACAATGCGCTACAAACATATAAGACATTTCAATGAGGTAAAATTAATAACTAAAATACATAAAGTTTAATTACGATATATTGCAAAGCATTTCATACGATATATCCAAAGATATAATTAGATATATAACATTTGAAGGCAAAAATTGTTATACATTGAAATAAAAATAATTCAAATATGAAGCGACTAACTGGTTTACATTCCGAAGATCTCTATACACATATACTACAATACTTTTTGAAACATAAAAATCACACATATATGTTCATTATTATCAGAATAAAAGTGCATTTAATACTCTAACCATTATTGTGGTTTATATCCATTGATATAATACAACTATACAATATTTAAAAGACATAAATACAAAAAATTTCAATACATAATCAATTTATGATGAAACATATTGACATTATTCACAAAGTTCGAAAGATAGGCTACATTGATGCGAATCCGTTGAATTCAGGAACGGTTCGCCGTATCAAGGCGTTTCTAATGTTTCCTGGATTTGATCCACATGCACAGGAATAGTTTTCGAAGGCTGGTAGTTACGCGGTAAAGAAAACATGCGTGCACATATGTTAGATGGCGAAGTTGCTTAAAATTAGATCCTTTAGTTTTTTTGAAAAAATATTTTCATGCATAATAAGGGACGGGATCCTGCAGAAGCCAATTTAGAATTTATCGAAAAGGAATCAGAGGTTCCATTAGTGAGAGCACTCAAAAGTGAATTCTGCCCATTCATCTTAAACTTAACATGATGAAAGTAGATCTCATACCGTCAAAGGAATTATCAATATGTAGACGGTCGAAGTTTCCTTGTAATTGTTAGGTTCCTTTTTTTAATAAAAAATTTCTTCTACATAAAAGGGAGCGGGTCGAAAATCATCTTAGAATTCGAAAAGTGAATCAGAGTTCGGTAGTTGGAAATTCCAAAATATTGAGTTTCTGCCCGACGATTATCCAACAATGGAGTGAAATGAAAATTTATGCCGATAAAGGAAGTTTGGCCATGTTAGCGATGATCCTCCGAACTGTGATAGTTGTGAAAAGGTGAAGGACCATAATCCAAAATTAGATAATGAAGTTGAAAAGTCCAGTATCGTTTTAATATGCTCGTTTTGCTTGTAGTCATTTTCTCGAGTGTTCTGATTGGGAATTTTAGTATTATATTTTAAGTTTTTTTCCTATTTTCTTATTTTGTTTGTGAAAATGTTTATTTAAATACTTAAAATAGGGCGCTTGATTTGAAAGTTCTGGGTGTTCTCTCCGGGTTCACCAATTTATATACGGGTAACTTGGCTAAATGGTCGGTGGGCTTCTTTTGTCGAGCAAGTACCGCTAATAATAAGCAGGATGATCTGATTTAAAGATCCATTTTGAAGTGTAGATTTTTATTTGAACAATAGTAGTAGGATATTCAATTGAAAGTAATATAAGTAGCAAAAAGTCCCTTCTGTGAGTACATTCTTTTCTTCGTAAGTTCTTTTTAGGTCTGTTGCTGCAAACTATTTATTTATGACATAAGTCAAAATAAATGCTCTTTTGAAAGAAAAACCTATTTAGGATAAAAAATAGTTAATAGGACTTTCCTCTAAATTTACCTCCTTTTCCGAAAGTTGCGTTTTGATGTTTGGAGGAAGATTGCTGGAGAGAGTATCTTGAGTGCGATCTATTTCTTCTGACTTTTGGTTACTTGTTAATATTAAATCTGACTGATGAAGTATCCTCAAACACGGACGGGTTTATATATCTATCTTCATTTCGACTTTCATGCTAAATTTTTATTTCACGCAAATCTTTTAAGCATAAGTACGTAGCACTAAAATTTTTTTCTACACAGTTATAATGGAGTGCTACATATATATTATAATATATACATATATACTATATAATATACTATATATATTATTATATATATATATATATTATATATATATATATATTATTATAATAATATATATTAGTATATATTATATATATATGAGAAGAAAGAACACATTGAATATATTGCTTAAACATAATATAGAAATACCTATTACTCTCACGCCATTAATAAATCGAAAAACTCCAGGATGTTAAAAGCAATAAGAAACCAATAATGATAAAATTAAAGATATAAAAGAAATAAAAGACGTTTCTTTGTGTTTCCTTTTTTAATATTAGTTCATTTTAGAATTGGGCAAAGACGTCTTCGTTCTCCTTTAATACACCTTGTGTCCTAATTGCTCTATTCTTCAAATCTGTAATTACTTTCTCTTTTTTTCGACACAGAGGAAAACTTTAAAAACAAATTTTTTGTTTGTTTTACTTTACTTTGCTTTAAATATATATATGTGTCTGTATATATATTCTATTTATATATATATATACTATATATAATTATATTATATATATTATTATTATATAGTATACTACTTATATATTATATATATATTATAATATATATATACATATATATATATAAAATTATATACTATATTATATATATATATTATATTATATAGTATTATATTATATTATATATATATATAACTATATATAATATATTATATATAATATAATATATATATAATATATATATATATATATATATTCGTCAATACGGAAATAGGGGTCGACAGGGATAATAAGGATCGACAAGCCAAAAAAAAAAAATTCAGGTGTCCAAGCTTCGACACAATTTTTTCTTACAGGAAAATTGGGTCGACAGACATTTTTCTCGTAAGGTGTCCAAATCGTAAAGCACGACATCTTTTCAATTATTTCTTAAGCTAATTTTAAATTTAATTGAATTCATTCTTAGGTTAGGCTAGGTTAAGGTTAGGTTAGGTTAGGTTAGGTTATGGTTAACTTTTGTTAGGTTTAGTTTTAGGTTAGGTTTAGGTTGGTTATTCGTGAGGTTAGGTTGGTTAAAGGTTTAGGTTAGATGAAGCTCTGAATAACACAAAGTAATAAATTAGTATGGTCGTCGCAATATGGGTTTGACACATTTTTTGCAACCAAAATGTTCAAAACGGTCGTAGCACATTCAAACTGTTAGGAAAAATGGTTGACAGATTTGTGGTAAAAATGTCAACCATTTGACCTGTCGATCATTTTCCCGTTTTACCATATGGTACTAGCTTCATATATATATATATATTATATATATATATATATTATATATATATATATATATATATATATATATATATTATATATAATATCTATATATAAATTATATTCTCTATATATTAAATCATATATATATTCTCCTATATATATTACTATACTTATTATTAATTATCCTATCCTATATATTATTATTATATATATTAATATATTATACTTATACTATTAATATATATATCATACATATATATATATATTAGTCTATATAATATTTATATATTATACTATTATATATCTCTAAACATTATTTATATTTATATAGTTATATAATAATATTAACTAGACTCTGGTACTAATATACTATATACTTATATATATATATATATATCTTATATTACTATATTATATGTATATATATTATATTTCCATATTTAATTCATCATAAAAGCGCCCGAACTAGCTCTTCAATGGTAAGAGGCACTCTTCGCCAAACAAACGATGGGTCTCAAGGTTCTCGCCAACTGGACGGGTTGGTATAATGGTAGCATTCTCTTCTTGGGCCTTGCACTTCGTCCTGCTGGACGTTAATTGGAAGTACTAACCCCTCCTAGATTTAGGGCTCCCTGCATCCGTGAGCGGTGGGTATGTTTATTACTGTATACTTCATATATATTAATATATATATAATACATATATACTTATATTTATATATTATTACTATCATATATCTATATAATATATATATCTATATATATCTATATTATATTATATAATTAGTATGATTGCTATATATATATATTACCTATATATTATATACTATGATATTTATATATATATAACTATATCTGATCTATTATATATATATTATTATTATAACTATCATTATATATTATATATATTATAATTATATATAATATATATAATATACTATATATAATAAATCATTATATATATATATATTATATATATATATTATATATACTATTAATAATATTACTTATATTATATATATATATTATATCTACTTAACCTATATTATATATTATTATATATATATATAATATATTATATATATAATATAATAATATATATATATCTATATCTATATATTACTATATATTATTATATATATTATATTATATAATAATATATATATAATATATAATATTATATATATATCCTTATTATTAATTATATATCATATATATATTTGTGTGTGTGTGTGTGTGTGGTGTGATATGTTGTTTATTAGCGGTGATAATTGTTCCGCGAGGCGAAGATTTCGCCTTGTCGTAAGTTGTTTCGAACGAAACGAAAACTCTGGCAACAAATATGCCACAACAAATATCATTTTTATAATAATATTATAATATATATATTTAATATTAGTATATATTATATATTATTATCCTATATTATATATTTACATATGTATATATATAATTATATATATATATTATATCCTAATATATCATATATATATCTATAATTTTATTATATTATATATATATTATATTATACTACTATAATATATTTTTACAGTTGTCACCCCCGCACTCACCGCGCGCACGCGCTCACTTCCCCCACCCGACAGGGGCAGTCGTTTCCATGCCTCAGTAAGCTCATAACTAACGCAACACTCTATCGAGTGCCCCACACCCCTACCTCCAGCCTCGAGCACAGAACCGCAGCACGCTTTAAGTGAGGGAAGATTAAACTCACCGCCCCCGCAACGGAACACGAAGAACTGAACCAGAAGCCACACTTCACCACACGACACCCACGAAGCATCGCCGCACGAGAAAGAAGGAGCACCTGCAGCGGACCCTCACCACATACTGGAGTTACCACCACTACACATCACCCACACCACAACTCACACTTGCTGCAGCCAACACACGCCTCCACCCCTTTCGCTCCGCACTCACGCGCGGCCCGCTCAGTAAACGGTGGATAGGTACGCGGTGACAAGTTCCCTCAGAGCCCCTGCCTGATAACTCCCCAAGCGCCGTACCTAACATAGAAACCGATAAAAGCACACCATCACTCCGTGACGCCCAGACTACAGAGCGTCAAGTGACGCTGGAACCAAGCTACGCGCAGACTCTACAACTCACAGCCCCACCCCTCCTTATCAGCGCCATTTGACCTCGACTCTGCGCTCCCGGGTGAACCATGAGCCCTCCACGATAATGAGCAAGGCAGACTCCACCATCCCACCCGGCCCGCGGACTAGCCAGCGCCTTGTACTACCCCGCCTTGGACCGTACAACAACTGAGCACAGCACGAAATACAAAGCATCTCACCCACCGCACGTCTAAGTAAGACCACTCCCACCCAGTCCTTTTTTTTCTACTTGAGTGCCCCGCCCTTTCAGCAACCGATATGTGTGTGAGGTTATACCAAGACACTCCTTTTATTGGTTCTTATACGTTAAGTCCAAGGACTGTTCTTATATTCCGTCAACAGGAGAGACGGAGAGAACAGTCGAAAAGAGATAGAAAAGTTGGAAGGTGTTTTTCAGAGGGAGAATTTAAGTAGAAGTTGAGTTTTTAAAGAATTAAAATTGTCAACAAGGTTTGAGACGAACCCCACCTCGGAAACATTTCCTTATTTCTCAGTACAAATCAGCTGGAATAGAATCGGAAACAGATTAAGACTGAGTAGCACAATTCCTAGAAGCCAACTAAAGAAGGGAGCAGAAATTGAAAGTAGCTCTGAAGGATGAAAGGGTCGAGTCATCGGTCCATATCGAGTGGAATAGAGTTAGATGATGATAGGGCAAATCTAATAAAAGTTAAGGAATAAAGCTATTAGACCAATATTAGACTCCTGAGAAACATCAAGAATTGGACAGAAAAAGAAGAAGTCGCCCCGTCAAACAACAGCCCGATATTGAGCCGTTTGAGAGAAAAGCTATGACATACAGTAATGCAAAGAGAAGTGAGAAACCCAAAGATCTAGGTGAGCTTGAGAGCACGTACGCGTGACCATAATCCCCGCGGTCCAAAATGGCTTATGGATATGTCAAGCGCCACCCACACAAAACTGTCTCCCCGTAGTTCCTAGGGCGGAAAACCAAACCATAAATCAGTAAGACAGGACAGTATATCGCTCAATAGACCTCGAGCGCCGAAGCCCGTACTGGCGATCGGAAAGAAGTGGACGAGATTCCAGGTAATGAATCTACCAGAATGAGAGTTGAGAAGTTCGGATTTTCAATTGAATTTTAGTATAGAATAACACGCTGTAAGAGCTATTAGCGTGCTGATAGTTAGAGGATCAGAGCGGCTTCCTTTCTTTTCGCGGACCTCCCGGCTAGACATGTGCGTGTTTCCTACACTGAGGGAAAGTGTTAGTATTACGCGACATAGAGGAAATATTTAGTTGAAACTCCCGAATGGAGGGGCCAGCTACGGTAAGCACCACTTCCCCCATCATAAAACACGGGGAGGAAAGCCATTCACGGTGCCACCGCCCTTCCTAACGTATCATAGATTTATGCAGGCCCAATGCACTTCGATCAAATGTAATCAAGGGCATAAAGGCCATAGTACAAACCTTGAGAGCGAGATAGGAGGAGGAAGCAGCAAATGTGCAAGAATCGTCCAGGGGTCTGAGTTATGAGGTAAAATAGGTAGTCATACAATAAGCAGATTTGGCCTTTTCAGTTGGAGAAATTAGCAACAGAATGATCAAGATCGAATAAGAGGAGGAAAGTCAGATTTACGAGAATGTTGTTTAAAGATGTTTTTTCGGCAAGCAAGACCAAAAACGATTTTTTCTTCGTAAGAGAGCCTAGGGAAGTTCAGCGCACTTTCGTTTGACATTGAAATCCGCTTTTGCTCGTCGAAGAGTAATATTCCTGCAACGATTTTCTAGCTGAATGAAAATTAGTTGAATGTGAATAGGATGAAACAGAGATAATCTGGACCCTCCACTCCCGAATCGCACTGTCTCTAGCCTGAATGGCCAGAGAAGCAAGCATCGATCGAAACCATGGATCTATTGTGAGAGAGAGACACATTTAGTAGAAGAATCAATGAATTCTCCCTGCTCATCCTTCAATCGATTAACCAGCCTCCCCCTATCTGGCAGAAACTGCAAGCGTCACCAGAGTCCAAAGCAGTCAATTCCAATTATAGGTTAGCGTTAGCAAACGACGAGCATGGCTCCCAATCAGCCGATCAAAGTTTCCAGAAAAACAGCGTTAGGCGCAAAGTGATGGTAGGCTGTTTGTGGTCAGAGAAAGTATTAAAACATTAGGCAGATATTAAGGTTGGTGGTCCAGATTATACAATCAGGAGCGAAAAGTGTTGCGTATTATAGATGATGAAGGACTAAGTGAGTGAAACATTAGTCAAGTGGTGTATCACCGAATTGGTTGGGACGGCTATCCGGAATAGATATGTGTCATGGCTCTCTTTAATTAGTGTTCCCAGATCGTTGAGAATGCTGCTGAATGATTCGGCTCCTCCCCACCTAAATCAGTAATGAGAGGACCACAATACCACTTCAGTGGTTCTGTGTACATTATGACTATTCCCCCAAATAGCAAAGACCTCCTCGTATTTAGGAATGAGAAGATATAACAGGTTCTCGTGAGCCGTAGTAAGATAATTCAAAACCAAGGCGTGAACAAAAATTTGTTCGTGTTGGGAGACAAGTAGCCCAGAAACACACAGATTAATTATAGTAGAATGGAAGAAAGATTTTAGCACAGAACAAATCGAAAGCGTTAGGAGATTTCGAGATTCTCGCAGTCGTGTTTTAGCAGGAGTGTTTTATGGTTTACCATAGGCAATCCATATGCTCCACCTCTTCATGACGGAATTTAAAATGAAATAATTTTAATATGTTGGCTTCCCCTAAACTCCCCCCAACCCCATCACCCAACCCCGTTTAAACCACTACGCATTGTTTACCCTGTGTATTGAAACCTTCTATCCTTTACCCATCGCCATCCCCCCACCCATATCCACTTCGTAGAACATCGTGTCCACTAAGACAGGAGCAAAGGTTATGTGGTTTCAGAAGTTAGAGAGGGTGGGTTATTTCCAACCGGAATGTAGAGTCTAGATTGCAAGCACGGATTGATTTAGGTCAAAGTTCCGATAGTAAGCCCCGCGTCCTTGTGGTCTAATGCCTTCCATCATTACAATGCCAGTATTTCAATATCAACCACACTAACCAAAAACCAACAGATCACTTCGTATCAGCACTGACAAATGAAACAAAAAAAATAAAAAAACAAACGTTAAATCAGGTTACAAATTTTACACAACCCTACAAACACTTATATTAAAACCCCGTTAAACGTATAAAAAGGCCTTAACAAATCGTAAATACAGATAAAGTTGTAAAAATTTGAATCTAAAAGCTTAAAACACAACCGTTGACAGTAAACTCCCACAAAAGAGAAAAGAAAAAAGTAAAAGATAAATTCTAAGCGTCTTACATTACCAAACAAGCCAGCAAAAGATTAAAAAGCCATAATATTTAAAAAAACAAGAAACAAATCTATAATTAAAGAACAACACTAAAATACTTAAACATTATTAAATTTTAGAGATGGCAAATTTTCGCGTTGAAATCCATATCGACTGTAAATATTAAACACTAAAAACACTGTCGCATAGAAATTTAATTAACAAATATTATGCAATACCAGCATACCAGAGACATCCAAATAAAACCTTTAGACTACAATATTATAATCTTAAAAACTGAAAATCTTTAATTTAACACACCTAATATAGAAAAAAAAAACACTGGGATAAAACAAGCAAACAC